>PVKM010049884.1:0-10844 GCA_004027735.1 Carollia perspicillata
GGGTTAGTGACTTCAGGAGTAATGTTTTGGTCCTTATTCCCACCACATGACCATAGAGTCTGATGTTAATAAAGACTGTACCATATTCCTTTTTAGGCACCATTGGTAGATCAAGTCCCCGAAGGCTCCTTCAAGGCCATGAAGCATAAGCTCTCAGATCTGAGTACCCAGGAAATTCAGACAGCACTGGGGAGCATGACATGCCCCACTAAAACTCCTAGACAACAGGGCCCAGGGGGTTGTGCCAAGCTGTCGGGAGTCCCAAAAGCTACTCTTTGAGCTCATTGCTTGGGTGGAATGGAAGGATTTAACTTCAGAGAAAGTTAATTCTTGACAAGAATGATGATGATATGTGTCAAATGTGGAGGAAGAGAACAGTAGGCAATACATAACAGCTTGAAGTTCACGGCCAGGCAAATGGAAAGAAGCATAGCTAAGGTATGAGAAATACTCCAGATATCTAATACCAACATCGCTTTCAGGGGATAAATCCTCTTTTAATAGATTCTTGGAGCCAAACAAGGCCTAGCTGGTTAGAACAAATGAAATATAGGTAATGGGTCTCCATCAAAGCAGAAAGTCATTGTCCTCTGCACCATGGATTTGGCTTTTGTGCTCATGGTGCACCAGTGACTTCCCACTACACCTGCCACGCTTCCTACAATCAACACAAGAAAAATGCACCTGGAGCTCCCTGTATGTAGGCACAGAGCCACCCTTTTGACACCTCTGATGGATAGCCACTATGAGGATCTGGAGGGACTTGCTAAGGTATAGAGAAGTACCTCTTAGTGAGAGAGTCCTACATCCCCACTTGCCTTAAAGTCAACATGACATAAGGAGGTCTTGCCTTTAGCTAAGTTTTCCTCTTCTACAGGTCTGCCCTGCACAGAGCCAGGTGAAGGAGATGGTGAGTCATGTTTCTTCAACTTTCGTCTTGTGTTGTGGAGAGTTGATGCTATTTGGAAGAGTGGTATCTTGGATATTAAGGCCTTTCCTCCCTCTGTTTTTCTCTCCCCAGTGAGGATGTCAGTCTGCATTAAACGATAATAAAGATGGCCTTTGATGACTCATCAATGATAGGAAGTGAGTGGATGCTGCTCTGTTATGTTTGAGCCAGTGTGCTGCCCACACTCTCCTGATTCTGTATATTTTCTGAAAATAAATTCTCTTGTACCCACAGTTCATGTGTCCTCCATTCTCAGATTGGATGTGTTACTGCTACACACAGGTCAAAATTAGTATTGATCACTCATGAAAAAGGTAGGTTACAGCACAATCAGAGGACCAGGGTCCATGTCTCAGAGGGAAGGAATCCCATGAATCATCAGGTTGGCTGCAATCACAGCTTGGGTGTCCCTGTTCCTGAAACACTCTTGGCATACAACGCTTTCTCATCTCATAGACAAAATGGCTTGTTTTGCTCTTCACTTTGGCTTTCCTCAGTCCAGCTCCCCTTGTTCCACGGGAAACATCTATAGTGTGATCTGCTCTCACTGTGCTTTCTCTGTCAGGTTTCCATTTTGAGAAGACTTTTCAGGCCTCTCAAATGTAAATCCACTTTTCCTATTGCTGTAGTCCCAGATCCTAATCAAACATAAATTTCAAAAGGGTTTCAACAAAATTGTCTAGGTCTGCCCCGACCAGTTGCACTGCTGGTCACATTTCCATAGAAGACCTCTCTTCTAGCTGTGGGCTATCTGCTTTCCCCCATGACTGGCATCTAGTTGGAGACTTTTGGGTTCCCTCTTCATTCCAGCAGAACATTTGCAGATTGACCTGGAGATGTTTCCTTCAGATGGACAGGGTCCCCAATATCTTTGTTACCCAATCCCACAGTCTGAGATGTCACATAATTGATAGCCTCCTGGGCAGGATTCATCATCTCTCCCTAGAAAGTGACTTTGATTCTGGAGAGTGGTCTGTGTAGATTTAGAAATCTGTTTAGTACACTCTAGAAAATCTCTATGGTTACCCATGTAGGGAAACAACTAAATACAACAAACTGGGGTGCTCACAAGGAAAAAGGTACCCATGTTATCTTTGGTTGTGGACCAAACATAGCTGGAAAACTATTCAAAAGCAAACTAGAAATATATGCAACCCGAAGCTGAGGGCCTTACAATATTTATTTTTGAGAATTGTTAGTTTATAAAAGGATATGAACCACACACTGTGAAGATATGAAAAACCTGAGGAAATATTCAGAGTGGTCAGTACTTTATTTTTTTTAATATTTTATTTATTTATTTTTTAGAGAGAGGGGAAGGGAAAGAGAAAGAGTGGGAGAGAAACATCAATGTGT
The DNA here is from genome assembly GCA_004027735.1 of Carollia perspicillata. Classification (NCBI taxonomy): domain Eukaryota; kingdom Metazoa; phylum Chordata; class Mammalia; order Chiroptera; family Phyllostomidae; genus Carollia; species Carollia perspicillata. The sequence continues at coordinate 2,306 of PVKM010049884.1, forward strand.
GGTTGCCTCTCGTGCGTCCCCTCCTGGGAACTGGCCTGCAACCCAGGTATGTGCCCTGACTGGGAATCGAACCGGCGACACTTTGCTTCACAGGCCCGTGCTCAATCCACTGAGCTACACCAGCCAGGGCCAGAGTGGTCAGTACTTTAAATAAGGAAAATGATTTATATGAATGGCTAAGTTGAGTTACATGTGAGGTTAATCACTGGTCATAAATGGCAAACCTATAAACCACTCAAATTAAAGTTCTTTTATGCAAAACCTTCTTGGGGCTTGCCCAGGTGAGGAGAAAGAGAAACATTTGCACTGTTGTCAGAGCCGTGACCATTGCCTTCCCCTGGGAGCCTCCAATACCTCACCTTCTGGAAACCTGTGGGCCTGTCTCTCCTGAGAGAAGTGAGGCTCTGGGCATCCCTGTGGTCTGATCCAGAGCAGTTCCTCTACTGGGCAGGAAAAGGCAGATATAAAGTCTCATGGTTCACAGCTTTTTTTAAAAAGCCTATTAAATGTGAAGTATCATTTAATTTCTTTGCTAAACAACCTTATAATTCCTGAGTTCCACAAGTATTCTACTTAGGTTTGGGAGGGGAGAAGGCCTGCCTGGAGAGAGAGGATGGGGCCTGATTCTTTGCCAGACCAACAAGACACAGACTTGTTAACAGGACTGTGAAGTACTTACTTAAGCTATCAACTCTCCATGAAGATTTCAAGAAAATATAGTTGATGTCAAAGATAAGCATCAGTGTACAATTAAGTATATGACTTATATGAAAGGCAAAGCGCTGGGGACAATGCAGCCAGCATTTCTGCCTTTGCAGAGGAACTGGATGAACCTGTCCAGGAGCTGGGCTGAGCTGAGTTCACTCTCCCTGCTCCAAGAGCTCAGGGGTACATCAATCAGCCCTAAGGATTTGATCAACTCATCTGCCCTCCACAAGTCACTCTCCATGTAAAGCAAGACCTATGACACCAGAGTTGTTCCCATGGTTGAATTCCGAGGTTAAGAGTAAAGTGATACAACATTTTGCAGGTATGTCTGTGGTCTTCCTCTCCTCAGACCCATGCATGATCTGAACATTTTTCACTAGATGAACACATTAAATATATTAGACTCATTGATTTGGCTTTGAAGCCTAAAGTACTATGGCAATGAGGTGTCCCCATCCTTTTCTACTCACCGTAGAAACCCATCCTGGGTGTGCAGTGTGAATGGTGAGTTTACTGTGGAACTATCTCAAGGAGCAGATATGTGCTGGGCAGAGGATGAAAGCCACTTATTTTCAGTTTTTATTGGCATTGTGCCCCTTGAAGTGTGCATCTGGACGTATCTCCTATAGGTTGGAGCCACAGGACAATATCAGCATTGCAGCAAAGTGGGAAAACTGCTAACCTGGATCCAGAGACCCAAGGAGCCCTGGGTCACAGGGAACTTCATCTCAGTTTCTGTGTCTCATCTGCCCAGTGTGAGCACTGGACCAATGGAACATGAAAACCTCTCCAAAGCCAAACTTAATTTGCTTTTGAAAGGAGGTATGAACAGGAGCTGGCAAGATGGAAGCTTTTCTTGTGTGTTTCAAATCTATTTAATATCAGAGGGTGACATAAATAATTTCTGTGGCTTTACCAACCATCTTGAGTACAACAAAGCTCTTTTTTCTCTAACCCTAAAACAAACTTTGTATGTGATAGTGGTGAGGAATCAAGGAACAACTCTGAGAGAAAAAGAGAAACTCGTGTGTATCCAGAGAATGAACTAGTGTTGCCCACGAAGATCACTATAAACTGTCAGCCTATTGAGTTCATCTAGGTTCAGCTCCATGACCTGAACAGTTAGTACAAAATAGCCTTCGATATCAGCTGCAACCCAATTGCTTGGGGAACCATTTGATTATTTAAATAAAGACACTCAGAGCCTTCACATTTGACTTCACTGTTATCTACAAAATCAAGTAAAGAGACATTTAAGTGTTGATGCTAATAGGTGTCATTTGAAAACACTTGAACACAAAGTAGGCAGCTCTGGTCTTCATCCTGGTTCAGCCACAGGCTTGTCGCTCTGTTACCTGGAAGATGCCTCTGACCTACCTTGACTTTGGTTTGATTCTCCATAAAGCCAAGGAAGGTGGACAAAATAATCACCATCATTTCATTAGCTGGAAAAAACACCCTCTGTCTCTCTATGCTTTGAACTGTTTCCTCTAGAGAATGTATGTGTTTATGAAACATGTCTTGCTCGTCAATGAAAGAACAAAAACATATTTTACTTTCAAAATAGCTACCTAAACTATTCATTGAAATACAACATTGAGTGCAGAGAAAGAAAACTCTCATCCTTAGAATTAATTGTCATCTTTTGGGAATCAAGTAGAATGAGATGGCTTGAGCCCATCTACCTTGTACAAAATCCAATCATCAGATATTCCCTTTCATTTTTGTCAAATTTGAGTACCAAAACAGTGATGAGAAAACATGGCAAGTTGGGGTTCTGGGTAGCAGCTGAGCAAGGTGCCACAGCTGCCCTTCTGTCTCTGAGGACAGGAGAGAGCTTTTCCTTGGGCAGAGATGCTTAAGACTTCTCCAACAGCTGGTACCCAACGTCGACAGAGCCATGGGCAGCCGCTCATCTAATCTGGAAGGCTTGTGCTGATTCTTCTGAGTGAAGGCTTTGTGCCTGCTCAGCTAGCACTGGAGATACATTAGTACACCTGTCTTGAAATCAGATACCAAGGGCATATAAAGAACTTGAAATCTCTTGTGGGAAAGTTTTTTTTTTTTTTAACCAAATCTTCATATTGCAGGCACCAACCCTCACCACGGGTGATACCATTCTAACACAACTCAGTACTTTCCATAGATATTTATTAGACATCTGATGGCAATGAGGGGGAATACAGAAGCTAATTAAAGGAGGACCAAACAAGTGATCTGTTCTGTTTTTCAGGAGAGTTTACCAAATAACCAGCTATAGACAATAGCCTAATACCCAAGTTACGAATCAGGAGGAAAAAAAATTAGTTTTGATACTACTCACCAGTGCATCTTTGTGGGAAACACATTTTCACTTTTTGAATTAAAATACACATTTGGATTTTATTTGCCAAGTGAATGCCACAGATTCTATACTAAAAATAAGGGTGTTTTCATGAATCATGATTGCATATATGGATAGTCTTAAAATGCTCATTTTGCATAGCCTGCTCTGTGCAGGTCAAATAACTAAACATTTTATTCTGACTAAAAAAGATGATTGGCATAAGAAAGCAATTGAGTGATACATATCTGTGTAAATCTAATTGTGCATTAAATTGCAGAGTAATAAAAAGAGACACAGAGAGAAGGTAAGACAAGCAGATATGAATACATAATTATTCAAAATCTTTCAATTTAGTTTTTTTAGTGATAAAAATCAGACTTTCTTGCCCCACAAAATTTGTAACATTTACCACATGAAACTAAAAATAATCACATTAGGTAACATAATATTTACTGCATCTTCTGCACTTGACCAAGAAAACTAAAGGGGGCATGTAGTGAATGATTCCTCTTCCTTCTAAGGATTTTACCATGTTTTTCTGTAAACTATTTTCAGATACCTCACAATCTAACCACAGCATGCACTTGCTGAGAGCCAAATGTCCCCACTGACACAAGTGAGATTTTAGTTATAAAGAACAAATCATTACATTCCCATGGAAATTTGCTGAAACACATCTATTGTCCTCAATCAATACAATTAATAGCCAGGAATGCACGTTATTATTGAAGATGTTGAAAGTCAATTTGTTCTGAAGAGTCAGGGGGTCCCCAGGATATCAGTTTTCTACTTAGTGAGTGTTATCACACTCAATCATATCGAGAAGTGGTTTTCAATACATTTCTTAAAATTCCTCATCTGATTTCTCATGTAAAGGGAGAGTCTAATTGGATTTTTAATCCTTGGGTAATCGTGCTCCACATGGCATGGTGAGCTTTGGTGGGGACAGAAAAGTGCTTTGCACCAACCCATTATTTCATGGAAGCGTGAGTGTAACCAAATCAGTAGGAAAATACTGCAGGGAGGCCATCTACTATATAGACCTTACATGAAAACAATGCGTTCCTTTCTTCCCCAGGAAGCCCGCCCTGCCTTTGAAGCAGCTTGGAAATAATGGAGTGCCATGGGCGATTTTCTTCTGGTTTCTCTGTTTCAATACCAGGCTTGTCTCCTCTGTTTGTTTTCAGCTAATTGCCTCAAGATCTAATAAGTTAGTGATGATGGGTGTTGCGGGCCAGTGACCCCTGCCAAAAGGAATATCGCAAGGAACAGACGTTGAAGGAGCAGCCCTGATTGGTCAGAAGTGGTTTCTCTAAGGGGCTCTAATTCCTTGTGCGGGGGTCAGAAAGGACATTGGTGATTGAATTGAGTCCTTTAAGTGTCCACACAAAGAGGGCTTGCCTCAGAGAGACCGATGGCACGCGTATCCCCAGCTCGCTGGAGTTGTTGCCTTATTGAAAAGTAGTCACCGTGTCCCGGGCCCGTCTTCCTACAGAGCCGTCACACTATTCCTTCTTTGAGAGCCATTAGAGGAAAATTCAACTTTGATGAGAAGTTTAATCTGGTTGTTTCATTCTTCCCGTGGAACATACTTTCCTGAAGTTTTATCCACTGTTTTTTCCTCCTCAGGGCAACTGAGCTTAATAAAGAAACAGATACTGTTGGTTGCAAGAAGCATCTGAACCAAGAATCTGAAAAGGCTCACTGGCCAACATTTGTTCAACAAACAGCATCTTCATTAAAAGGAAACATCAGGGCTCCTTAACCAAATACAGGATGTTTAAACACACGCGCCGCTTAGGAGCGAGCAGCCTTTAGACCCGTGAACCAGAATCAAGTGCAGGGCAGGCAGGAGGTGTGCCTTAAGCCCGTGGCTCTTTTCACTCTCAGAAATACACACTGTATGAATTTCCTGGGGATTTCCTCACAGTTTGGGAGGTCAGAGGTCTGAAATCAAGGTGTCTCAGGGTCATGCTCTCTCTGAAGGCTCCAAGGAAGAATGTCTTTCAGGTTTCCCTCTCACATCTTGTGGTGCTGGCATTCCTGGGCTGGTGCAGCACCACAGCAGTATCTGCCTCCTTCCCCACATGGCCACCTTCCCTCTGTGTCCCTTGTCTTCTACAACGCCGGTCATTAGGTTAGAGTCCACTCTCATCCCAGTATAAACTTGAACTTCATTACCTATACAAAGACCCTATTTACAGATAAGGTCACATTCACAGGTGTGGGGGTTAGGACTTGAGGATATTCTTCTGAGGACACAGTTTGACCCCCAACATACACGGAAGGAAAGTTACTCATTTATCTTGCAGGTGGTCTTTCCCACAGAAGCCCTACTGTGTGCATGTGAATGGGCCTTCTGCATTTTCCATAGCCACCTGCATGTCTCTCCTTATGGACAGGCCTCCTTGGCCTTCCTGTTGTCACACTAGGTTCACTTTGTCCTCAGTCTACATCCAGGGCCAGGAGCAGTGTTAGGCTGATACATCGACTCACCCTATATTTACATCTAATTATAGGTTCTCATGAGTGTCCAGAGCTTGTGATCAGAGTGGCAGAACCAACCTCACATTTAGGGGTCTTTCTAGATCAGGAGATTCCTCGTACCCCTTACAAACATAGGTTTCTCAGGAGGTGATACTGAGGGTACAGAGAAGATGCAGTGAGAAGAGAAAGGTTTATTTGCACAACACAAAGCAAGATTTCCAAAAACCCTTTTGTAGGCAACATGCCATCCCAACTCCTCCAGGGCAGCTGCCCTTACCCCAGACCCCTTGATCAAAGGCTTCCTGCTCCCAAAAGCATAACATTTTTTCCCTTCTCCATTCAGCTACTCTCCAATTATCTCCTCCTTCCTCCAGCACACCACCTCTGCCCAGAGCTCCACCCACCTGTACTCACCATCCTCCCTCTCAGCACTGCCAAGGTTTGCCACTGAGGAGGCCAGGAGAAGGGCTCCACCGACACGTGTCCTCAGAGTGCTAGGGCAGGAGAAAGTTATATATAATTACTACTACTATTATAATAATTATTACTTTGTTCCTGCTCCTCTTTTTTAATATGCAAAAGCAAAAGTATTATTTTTATTTGAGCATGTTGGTAAAACTATTTTAAACATGTAGAAGGGTGGTCAGGAAAAGCCACTGCTGGCCAGAGAGACCTGCTGCTTCATACAGGGGGGGAGGTGCTTCATGAGCAGAGCAGAAAAAAGGCACAGATTGGAGTGAGCGTCTGGATGAGAGGAGCTCTTGGGTAGCGTGGCCTGGAGCCCAGGAGACAGGAGCAAGACAGAGCAGCCAAAGGCAGCCCTTGGGGGACCTGGCAAACAGGACAGTCAGAGGAGTCCTGGTGTGGGGCACCAAGCAGGGCTTGGGTGTGTGATGAGCAACATTTATCTAATGCCATGCAATTACTGCCTACAAGGTTGTTATTCTCCCACTTCATGGATGAGGAAGTATGATTCACACTCAAAATAACTTCTCCAGAATCAGTAGGCTAATCCAGGGTAGAGTCAGGGCTGATCAAGTCTGTCTGGGGTCAAAGGCATGTTTATTAATTTAATGAAGAAAAAAATTCTTTTGAGCTGAGACCAAAAGCAATGGTGTATAAGATCAAGTGAGAAATACATTGTTCTTTGTTCAGTGTTTAAATAGAATGTAAGTGACCGCCTCTCCTGTGGACTTGGGTGACAGGCAAATGTGTGAGGGCCCTGAGGTGGTCTGGGGCTGAGGTGGTCTGAGGGATGAGGAAGGGACCTAATGCCAATGGGGACTCCCAACCTGCATACCGGAATTCCTGGCTCCTTGAGGAGTGCTCACACGTCCCACATTTTTTCATAGCAACTCATTTTTCACTGAATCCAATTTTGCATGCTGGATTGAATTTTAAGGGAATCGTGTTTTTTTTTTTTTTTAATGCATATTGGAGAAGAGGGAAAGTAAGAAAGGTCTGGAATGCAGGAAACACATTTTTGATGGGCAAAACCAAAATCTCCCTCTGCCTACCACGGCCTCTCCATCACAGATATTAGCACGCCACATTGCTGCCTGGGTGCTACGGTCCTCTGGCTCTGATGTCCAGGAGGCATTTCTGAACGAGCCATGCAGGGAGAGACAGAGCTTAGAAAAGAGCCAAAAATTGTGGTAGGAGCACCAAGTAGGGGGCTGAGATGGTGTCCCCTCCTCCTTGGTGCAACTGTACGGGCCAGTCTCCTCTGGTCATCTTGGGAGGGCAGGAGGCACTTAAATATGGTGCAATTTAGCCATATTGTAATCTGTTATTAGTGAGACAATGGAATCTTCTACCTACTTCATCTACTCTCCCAAACTGACAAGTGACCGGCTTTCAATTTTACTGTTTTTTTCCCTCAGTGTTTTTGCAAAGACTTAGATTTAGATGCCCAAATTTAACCCAAAATGTTTACCTTACCAAATGTAGGATCTTCACATCAAATAGTGTATTTAACAGTGAAGGTTTGGATAGAGAAAAATGATTTTCTTAATGAGATAATATTCAGCTTACATTGAAAAAAATCCTCCAGTTTAGATTATTTTTTATAGTTTTTTCTGTGTTGTGCCATGCTTCAAAGTCTGGTGATGTAATAAACTTCTCCCACCAATATCACAAATATACACTGAATGCATAGGAGCTTTGAAAGCTGTGTTTGAAGAAGACTTAACCCCCTTTCTGATTGAGATCATGTTTGCAGTTTCCTTTGTTTAAAATATGTCTAAAAATTCTACTTCTACTGCAAAAATAAATGATAAATTATTTATATCCACCAATTATTTATTATTATTTATGCAAAGCTTGTCACATTATGCATGCATAAGGGGATTAAATCACCGTTAACCCGCAATGCCTTTAGGGGCATTAGATGACTGCAAAGGGTGGCATGTGGGTTTTACTGTCGGCAAATATATGCATTAGGAGCCTACACATTGTTTATGTACATTGCTGTTCTCATACACTTAATAGGAAGGAATATATGTATCAGAACTGTATCAGCCAATAGCGGTTATTCATCTAATTCTAAATATGATTATGTTGGCATTAAATAAATAACTCACCTGAGGAAGGAACTGCTAAAGTGCAGTGTGCATTATAATGTAGATAGAAAAATGCCCCTTAGTTTAAGCTTGAAACTAAAAGAAACAGATGAGCTCAACTTTAAGAAAAAAAGTGTGTTTTTCCTAGGGCAATGCTTTTGTCATATAATAATGACATATTACAATCAAGAAATAGAGATAAATCAGGAAAATACCATGATGTTATGACTTGTCATGGTGCTTCCTGATAGCATTCTGAATTTCAAGGCAAATTCAGTGAAGGTATTTTTTTCCCAAAATACTAATGCATATAAATGAAATTATTAGCAGCATTCATTTTTAATGGGAAACCTAATGGAGGGCTTGCAAAACGACATAACTACCCTTTGATCCTGTGAAGGAGCATTTTCCAGTTCCTAGGGCAAAAATTATATCCAATATGATAATGCAAAAAAAA
>PVKM010049885.1:0-10801 GCA_004027735.1 Carollia perspicillata
AAAAAAAAATAAAGGAACTCATAAAATGCTGGAAGTCCACTAAGTGGATTTGGTTAAGGGCTATTTTACTGCAATTATAATATAAAGTAAAATAAAATTCAAAAATAAATGCAAGCATAGTGTACTTTTGCTTTAAGAGAGAATTGAAAGCCATTTATAAGACATAATTACTTACAATAAAATTTGCTTTTCTAAGCTGTGAAAGTGCATTGATTTTTTTCAAACACCATTGTATTTCACTGAAGCAGTTTTGTCACTTAATTATAAACTAAAACATTAATTAATTTTTCACTTTTAATGGTCTGAGGTTAAAGTATTATTTTATTAAACCTGAAAATAGCATGTTTAGTATAGAAACATTCATTTATTAATCAGAAAAAAACTGCCAGTTAAAGATTTTTAATTATTATGAATGTAAAATTTGAGTATTATCTAACTTCAGGTTCAGAGTATTACTATGTCCAAGATGTCCTGAAACTTTCTTGAAAACTGTTGTTTACAATACATTGAAGAAAATGCTATGAAAAAAATTTTATGTAAAAAATATTATTTATAAAAAGAAATAGTTCTATGCCAAAGTTTACCCTCCTTAAAATAGAAATGGGATGCTCACACATTGTTTTACTATAAATATTGGTTTTAACAATAGTGTGAACACATTAGGAAAAAGTACTTTTATGTCTCTACAATGTAATGACTCTCCATAGGTCCCTCAGAGATTATATAAGAGGTAAATAAAAACCTTCGTGGGTGTGTGTGTGGGTGTGTGTTTTCCAGAGATAAATTCTAGTGGCAGTTCTCTTAAAAATTACTGTTTTTATTCCCATGGTAAATAATTTAGAGACTTTAACACCATTACACAAAATCAATCAGTCTCCCTTTTTCTTCTCAGCTATTTAAACCAATGTTTAATCAATACCAAGTAATATAGGCACTTATCACTATGTGGGGTTCAGGCAATTTAGGAAAGACATTTTCCTAGAGCTACTAAACATTTGTAATCTGTGTGGAAAAGCATGACCTGGATAAACTCTTCTGTCTGAAATTCAAGCAGATTTTTAGCGGCAGAGGTTTAGGATAATTTGAAATTTAACAGCCCTACAAATAGCACTCTCTGCTTTTCAAGTCACAGTTTCTATATCCAAATCAGAAACTCTACCTACTGCCCAGGTGCAAAGAAGTCTTCTGGAGATGCTTAGTATTTCAAGTGTCTGTGAATAATGTCTATTTGTTAGGAAAGCATCAGTAGTTCTAAAAATCCATTGGCCCTAAGAAAATTAATCACGTGAAAACACTGTATATAATATAATCCTTAATTAATTTAGATGTACTCCACAATTGCAACTAAATAATTTTTAATTAGAGTAATAAAAACCATAAAAATATAAACATAACACACATAGAAACTAATTCTATTAAAGCAGTATGAAATCTGGTTATCATAAATGATAAAGAGAACTGGATAATTAAATTACTGATTTAAGCCCCTTAAATCAAAACAAAGGATCTCTTTTCTTTCTGAGTTCTAACAGATGATGTTTTATTAACAACAATAATGTATATAACTAAATAGGGAACCTAAAATTGAATCTATATATTTGAAATAATTTATGAAAAGGAGTTTTTATTTATCTTTAAGATTGTGACTACAAGGCCCAAAATGAATATTTGGCTTTATTACATGCTATTTATTGAAGTTATTCAAGGCTACATATCTGGAGCAAGTATTTATTTGCATCACCCTCATTTGTACTAAATTGTAAGCTCTCCAAACACTAGAGATTATATTTAGTTTTTTTTAATGGTATACATATAAAATTTCGAGTTCTAATAGAGAAGTTTCGATGACTACAGATGAGAGCATGCAATGAAAACATTTGGGGCTGAGAATCAGAAAAACTACCTTAAGAACTGAAATGCTGATCTATCCTACATAACTAAGAAAACTTCCACTATTACTCATTCCAACGATTAGCACTGCAAATTTCTGTTCTACAAAACCAAACACTAAAATTCATCTTTGACACCTCCTTCTTTTGCATCTTCCATTATATTCTAATTAATGTTTTTAAATGTCTTTTGAGTCTATTTATTTTACCTTTCTGCACCACTGACACAGCATCAGAATTTAGTGCCAATCTAGTCCTACAAATGACTCTCCCACACAAAATCACCAATATAAACATATCAACACCCCCCACACACTACAAGAAAAAAATGCCAGAATTACCTCTGCACTCACACCTCACATTGTGTTGTCTCTTACCTTCTCTTTTCTAGTCGGAGGTCCATGAAACTACCTCCACCCACCAAGCCCTTGCTAGGAGTGGAAAAATCTTCCCCTTCATGTTAGCCATTGTACTGAACTATCCTTTGATAACCAACCCCCAGTTTTAAAAATTGCTTTTGAAATTACTCAATTTGAGTGTTCCCCCTGGTTCTTGCACCCTAACTGAAACACACACGAATGGGTCACTTAAGCCGCTAGGACATTGCTTGCCCATAGTGAGCACTCATTAAATGCATGTCTGCTCACATTTAATAATAAGTAATAAGCAAATGTCTATCCAAATGAGTTTCAAGTTCCTCTGTCACAGGGATTCATCACTTATAGTTACGTATTTTATTATTCTCACAATATACTAACACCAAAACATAGTTGTTTGATCAACTCATAGGTAAAGTTTTTTAACCATTTCAGAGAAAAAATAACACAAGCAGAATAAAATAATTGTGTATAAAAAAATAATCAAAAATTTCTAATGTTTGAATAATGTTCTTGCAAGATAAATTCACTAACAGTTACAACACAAGGTAGTACACTTTCTGAATAACTGTTAGGGCTCAACTGAAATAATAAATAAGAAAATAATTTTAATACATGTTACAGTTCATTCCTTCAAAATAAATAGGAATTATCAGAAATTTCATTAAAAATTTTTAATTACTTACATTGACCTTACTTTTTTCCCCAATTTTTCTGTTTCAACTATGGAAAATGTTCCAAAGACACACTGAGCACATTTTGTGGGTTATCCATTCTCTTAGTTGGCTCAAGCAGGAGCACATTTTCTTTTGAGAGTTTCAACCATTACTTGTCCTTGTATGTCCTTTTAAATGTTTTGAAAGAAACAACATTTGATTTAGCTTGCAATTTGCTGCTTTTTATTTCTCTAAATCCTAGATAGGAAATAAGTTGGTACCTTACAGTTGCATGGGTAATTTTATCAATATATGGAGGATGTTTGCATAGATTCATTGAGGTTATAGTTTTGTTTCTCTAACTTTAACATTGGCAGGACTCCAAGCAAAATCATGGGAAATAAAATAAATGGAAAGTTTGCAGTTGCCTCTGAACTTTCCCTTAATTTCTGTTTTATTTTTACAGCAAAATATCCCTGTTTTCTTTTTCTTTTTTATTGTATTTTTTTCCATTACCATTTAGTCCCCTTATACCCTCCTACCCACTTGCAATCCCCACACCGTTGTCCACGTCCATGAGTCCTTTTCCTTTTTGCTCAATCTCTCCATCCTCTAACCTCCCCCCACTTAGCTGTCATCCTGCTCTCCATCTATGAGTCTGTTTCTACTTTGCTTATTAGTTCAGTTTGTTCATTAGATTCTACGTATGAGAGAAATTATATGGTATTTGTCTTTTTCTAACTGGCTTATTTCACTTAGCATCATGTTCTCCAGGTCCATTCATACTGTGTGTCACAAAGGGTGAAATTTTCTTCTTTACTATGTGGCCGAGTAGTATTCCATTGAGTAAATATCCCATAGTTGTTTTATCCACTTATCCATCTACTGATGGACACTTGAGCTGCTTCCATATCTTGGTGATTGTACATAATGCTGCAATAAACACAGGGGTGCTTATGTTCCTTCAAGTTAGTGTTTTGAGTTCCTTCAGATATTATCCCAGAAGTGGGATTGCTGGGTCAAAAGCCAGATCCATTTTTAATTTTTTGAGGTATGTCCATACTGCTTTCCACAGTGGCTGCACCAGTCTGCATTCCCACCAACAGTGCAAAAGGATTCCCCTTTCTCCACGTTCTCACCAGCACTTGTTTTTGTTGATTTATTGATCATAGTCATTCTGGCATTTGTGAGATGATATCTTATTGTGGTTTTAATTTGCACTTCTCTGATGATTGGTGGCATTGATCATCTTTTCATATGCCTATTGGTCATCTGTATATTCTCTTTGGAGAAGTGTCTATTCAAGTCCTTTGCCCATTTTTTAATTGGGTTGTTTGTTTTGGTGTTGAGTTTGGTAAGTTCTTTATAAATTTTGGGTATTAAACACTTATCAGATGTATCAGCAAATATGTTCTCCAATACTGTGGGTTGTTCTTTTATTTTGTTGAAGATTTTCTTTGCTGTGCAAAATCTTTTTAATTTGATATAATCCCATTTGTTTATTTTTTCTTTTGTTTTCCTTGCCTGGGGAGATATATATGATAAAATGTTGCTATAAGAAAAGCCTCAACTTTGCTGCCTGTGTTTCCTTCAATGATTTATATGGTTTTGGGTCTAACAGTTAAGTCATTAATCCATTCTGAATTCATTCTGTGTGTGGCATAAGAAGGTAGTCTACTTTCATTTTTCTGCACATATCTGTCCAACTTTCTCAATACTATCTGTTGAATAAACTGTCTTTAACCTATTGTATGTTCTTGATTCCTCTGTCAAATATTAATTACCATACAGGTGTGGGTTTATTTCTGGGCTTTCTATTCTGTTTCATTGACCTATGTGTCTGTTTTTATGCCAGTACCATGCTGTTTTGACTATGGCCTTATAGTATAGTTTGATATTAGGTAGCATGATTCCTCCATCTTTTTTCTTTCTATCTTAAGATTGCTTTGGCTACTTGTGGTCTTTTCTGGTTCCATGTAAATGTTTGAAGTATTTGTTCTAGCTCTGGGAGGTACATCATTGGTATCTTGATAAGAATTGTGTTGAATCTACAGATTGCTTTTTGTAGTCTGGACATTTTAATGATGTTAATTCTTTCCATCCATGCACATAGTATGTGCTTCCATTTATTTGTATCTTTTGCTATTTCTTTCTTCAGTGTCTTATAATTTTCTGAGTATAGGCCTTTACATAGGTATTTTATTCTTTTTGAAGCAAATAAGTGAATAAGATTGTTTTCTTAATTTCCCTTTCTGTTAGTTTATTATTGACACAAAAATGCAACTGGTTTTTGAATATTAATTTTGTATCTTGCTACTTTGCTAAATTCATTTGTCAGTTCAAGTGGTTTCTTGATGAAATCATTGGTATTCTCTATGTACAATACATGTCATCTGCAAATAAAGATGGTTTTACTTCTTACTTTCTAATTTGGATGCTTTTATTTCTTTTTCTTGTCTGATTGTTGTGTCTAGGACTTTTAGACTATGTTGGATAAGAGAGCATTTTATCCAAAAATAGCAAAATATACATACTTTTTAAGTGAACACATAATGTTTTTAAGAGAGAAAACATTGTTAGAACACAAAACAAGTCTCAGTAAGTTTAAGAAGCATAATATCATATCAAGCATCTGCTCTGACTACAATGCCAGAAAACTAGAACACTGGAAAGCATGCAAAGACATGGAAGCTGAATGACATGCTATTAAACAACGAATGGGTCAACAATGAGATCAAGGAATAAATCAAATAATATCTTCAAACAAATAAAAATGAGAACACAACATTCCAAAATCACCCAGGTGACTCAGCCCCTCCTATAGCCTTGATCTGGTGCTCTGCAACTTCTGGCTTTTCCCAGAACTAAAATTACCTTTGAAAGGGGACTTTATGAGACACAGGAAAGCTATCCTAAGAGGGAAATTTATATTATAGGCCTAGCTCAAAAAAAAAAAAAAAAAGCAAAACAGAAAGCTAAATAAACTAACTTTACATCTAAAGGAACTTAAAAAAGAACAAACAAAGCCCAAAATGAGTAGAAGGAAGGAAATAATAAATATCAGAGCAGAAATAGCCCTTTCTGGTGTGGTTCAGTGGACTGAGCGCTAGCCTGTGAACCAAAGGGCCACCACTTCAATTCCTAATCAGGGCACATGCCTAGCTTGCAGGCCAGGTCCCCAGTAGAGGGCATGCAAGAGGCAACCATACATTGATGTTTCTCTCCCTCTCTTTATTCCTCTCTTCCCCTCTCTCTCTAAAAATAAATAAGTAAAATCCTTTAAAAAATCAAGACCATGTTAACTGTGTTTTTTGATTGGGAAGATGTTGTCCATCACAAGTATACCCCTCCAGGCCTAACAATTAATAAGGAGTACTATGCTTCAATGATCTTCATTAGTAGGGAGATGCAAAATGACAAAAATGGCTAGAGCTATGGACAACTAGTGATAGCAGCTTCATCATGACAATGTGCCTGCTCTTGCATTATGTCTCATGCAGAGTTTGTTGGTGAAACATCAAATCACCCAGGTGACTCAGCCCTTCCTACAGCCTAGATTTGGTGCTGTGCAACTTCTGGCTTTTCCCAGAACTAAAATCACCTTTGAAAGGGGACTGATTTTACACTGTTGATGAGATTCAAGAAAATATGATGGGGCGGCTGATGGCAATTCCAACAAAGGATTTTGCAGAGTGTTGTGAATGGTGGAAGAAAAGCTGGGAGTACTATGTGAGGTCCCAATGTGCCTGCCTACTTTGAAGGGGACTGAGGTGTTATTTTCCTATGTATAATGTGTCTCATATCTTGTATCTTCAATAAATGTCTCTAGTTTGTGGCTGCAAACTTTCTGGATAGGACTTGTATATTAATTTAATGTTCAAACAACCCTATGAAGTGTCCCACATCCCAAGCCGGCAGAGTAAGGGTTCAAACATGGAATCTGGGTCTACAGTCCATACCCTTTACCACTTTGCGATTATCTGGGTACTTTTACTACTAAACCCCAGTCTTTTCTTCTACTGTGTGCTTTACTTATGTGCTGAAATGTGAACATTGAAAAATTACCTTAATCAGTATCCAATAGATTTCTTTTTAAGCACTGAGAGTATGATGAGTTATGTGGACAAGGGAATTTTGTCATCCCCACTCAGATGAAACAACATAACTGTTTTTAAAACTATAATGATTCTTTTTGAATGCGGTGTGCTGTGAGTTGATGAGGAACTGGACTAAGGATTAGAGGATCTGGATTCTTAAACAATTTTCTCACTACATGGCAGGTGGTGTCTCTTCTTTGTTCATCCTTCTTCGAATGTAGTTTAGGTCTGGGTTCTGCCCCCGTCTGACGTTTCATAGTTCCAAAATTCTGCAAGAGCAGCCACTTTTCCCAAATGCTGACACCACAGGAGAATCTCTCAACACATTTTTCTAGGATGCCGCCAAAATGATCTCTTGTGAACATCTACTGTAGCTCCTTTAGAAAAGCAAGTAGTCGAAGGCATGAGTCACAGAGCACCTGATTCCTTAAACTTCTGAACAGAATTTTTACCTCATTTTCCTAAGCGTGATTTCTAGGGGCCTGGAACAGTGTGACAGGTCAAAGCTAAGCCAGCCATCAGTAAAGGACTGAGCTGTAACTCTGTGTCCAGGTGGAAGAGAGAAAGGTGAATTAGTTCTCCTGAGCTCTGCGTTTTGTCCTCTGCCGAATGACCTTACTGAAGAAAGCAGGAGGCCACTTAATAGGCCAGACTTAGGCCAAATCTCATATAAACTTCTGCTGAGTTTTTCCAATGTATAGAAACATACTCTAATATAAAATTTAGAACAGCAAAGGAAACTTACCAACACTTTAGTTGTTTACAATTATTTATCTTTAAATGTATATTTACAAACCATGAAACCCAGTGTTTCATTTCATTATACAGTACTTTAATTAAACCCCATGATCTAAAGATTTAAATGTTTATTCCATCCAGCTGCCAAGTCAAAACTGACACATACAGAGACAAGAATTTAAAATGGGATTGCATGGTCACAGCCAAAGCTTAATGTCAGCTGCCAAGCGGGATGCAGGATGCTGGCGACTGCCATCTCAGCAGACTATGGCTGAGCTGCCAGAGCCTGGGAGAAAGACTGATTTTCTTTAAAAGCAGCTAAATGTTTTAGGAGTTTGCACTGGAATGAATTTGTGAAATATTGACCGGATCTCTTAATTGAATTATAAAGCTTTATATGAGAACTTCATTTTAAATACATTCTGAAGAGGACCCAACATCTATGTACAAAACACTTCAGGATTCAGTCTAAAACACTGTTGCAAGGATTTTGGAAGCCTCTGAATCTGCACCCAACCTTTTAAAATACAGAATTATTACTTACCTTGAAAGCAACCCCTAAATCAAGTAGATGGGTGACCTTGTTTTATAAATTTTAGAGCATTAAATTACAGTAGTTGAAAGGACAAAGCATTGTCTTGGTATACATCAAAAAT
This sequence comes from Carollia perspicillata, assembly GCA_004027735.1. Lineage (NCBI taxonomy): Eukaryota > Metazoa > Chordata > Mammalia > Chiroptera > Phyllostomidae > Carollia > Carollia perspicillata. The sequence continues at coordinate 8,414 of PVKM010049885.1, forward strand.
AATCATAGGAGTGGGTTTTGGTATTCAGTTACACTGGCCTTTTTGCCCAACAATAGTTAAAATTTGCACAAAATTACAAACAAGAACAATTATTTCAGTCCTAGGGGACAGCAGGATATTAGCTGTTAGACCTTTTATAAGCGGGAAGGGAAAGGGAGGAGTAAATATGAGATAATTTGTCCAATATTATCTGTTCAAATCCTGGGTTTCATATTCCTGTGACCTTAGAAACAATCGTTAGCTCTTATCTAAAATAGTTGATAAATCATACCTGCTTTTCTGAACTATGCTAGTCAAATTAAATGTGAAAGCAATATGCATGGTGTCTGGCACCTAGATGACAATCAACAGACAGTGTCTGAATCTTGAATCTTGACACATTTATCTGTACTTGTCACAGGCTCTTGTTATAGCATTAGTGGATAGGAGGTTTCCTTTTCACAAGGGATCATGACTAACTTCCACAGTTTTAAATAAAAGGGCTGTAAACATATACATCCTCAAGAATAATGAAATTCATCTTAAAAGAAGATGCAAAATTCTGTACTTGAATATTTGGGGGTAGCCAGAATCTCAGTATTTGCATTTCTGTGGAGTAACACATGCAGGCTATTGCCTAACCCCTTTCTCACTCTTCTGATAGACTAGTCTGTCTACATTCTTCAGTTATGGACTAACCATATTTCTCAGTCTTTAAGCATTTAGAGATTTGCTGTCTTCACTCCTCTCATGTCTGCTGGATTGTGATGAAATAATCCTGAGCCCATACTTTCGCTTGAGGTGGGCTGTCATAAAACTTAAACTGACAAGGCTACTGTTAGCTAAATCATGTATTGCCCCAACTCTGGTAGTAAGGTTATAGAAATGAAGCTGACATATTAATGGCCATCTGGCTGACTTTCACCTGATTCTGAGTTCAATAGAAAAGATAGATGTCATTTATTGATCCCCTAAGAGCTCAATGATGAAGGGTAAATCTCAAGCTACAAATGCAGCTGTAAGCCTAATGAAAACCATTCATCCAGCATGTAGACAGATGAATGATGCCATCCAACAATGTGAACAACAAGTAAGGAAATGAGTAAAGAGGTGTCCACATAACACTTTTTGTATCTTCCCCTTTCCACATAAGATAAAAATAATTAGTACAGAGCCTCTCCCATTATGCCATATCTTAGGAGGCTAGAGCAAAGTTTCAGAGTTTTGGCAAGTATATAGGGGCTACATACAGACGGGTTAAGCTCAAGATGGAAAAGCTAGGCTCAGAACTATCAAAAAAAGTTTGATAAACTATTGCACAATGACTGAAGAGCTCCTTGTCACGGAAGAGCAGAGATTGCCATCATTGCACAGGAATGAGATAAAGGAATCTCAACCACCAGCTGGGTGGCTGGCTTTTAAGTTTCCATCCAACCATGGTATATTGTGGTGGTAATTTTCTAATGATCACCTCTTTCTCTTTCTAGATTAATGACTGTCTTCTCTTAACTTCTTCATTTCTCTTTAAATCCAGTTAGCCGTTCAATTCTAATATTTCAGGAAAAGTAGAGATTTGCTCGTTAATTCTGGCGTAAAACTCGCAAACCAGCAAGTACAATGCACAAAGCAGAATTGAATTTCTTTAAGAAAGCCAAGGATGAGAGTGATTATACCAACTGCATTATGATTTTGCAGAGAAAAATTAAAGCTTGATCTCATCAGAGACAAGGTTTCTTAGCACTGTACTCAAAATAATGTGTTAAATGTATTTTTCTATGGTTTAGAGTTTTTCATTTATTAATAGATACATTCCAAAGTGAAGTCACAAATGCATATATCTGCAGATTTCTGCCTTACTAAAGGTAACTTTAAAGTTGGGACGAATCTGATCAGTTCTCCTGACAATGGTAATTACCCTGCAGAAAGATGGAGGTAGCTGGTACATTGCCTCTAGACTACCACATATATTATATATAGCCTCTTTAAAAATTCATTGAGCAAAATCATTGTTTCATGTGACTGATGATTTATCAGAACCTTTCCAGGTATTTGAATTAAAGTTAACAAGGCAGTGTAGCCACTTCCTTTAAGACTCACATTTGAATTTACAACTGCTTATCTTCCTACTTTCTCTCTCCCTCACTGTCTCTCTGGCAGGAGGCTTTCCTGATTTTCTTCAATAAAGTGTAAAGATGTGCACACAGAAAACTGAAAATTCTACTCCATAATTATGTCAAAATGTTTATAATTTTTTACATTTAAATGAACTTAGGAGAGCTAAACATCTCACTTTTCTTGCTGTTTGAATATAGATTCCATTAATTATCATAAATATTAAAGCTCATTTTTATGGCTTGATTGAGCACCCTCCACAATACTGCAGTGGATAAAAATCTAAAGGCTTAGAAA
>PVKM010049886.1:0-10848 GCA_004027735.1 Carollia perspicillata
GGCATTTGTGTAGCAGGTGAAGACCACAGTGTCCTTATTCTCTGTGACTGTGGTGTTGCTAGCTCAGAGTGTAGGCACACTCACATGTGCTGTGGAGAAACAGAGAAAGTGACTGATTGAGAATGGGCTTCAGACTTGCAGCCACATGGCTCCCTCAGAGATCTCAGCCACTCACAGCCCACAGTGACTTATGTAAAGGTCACCAGAGGGTGGTCCAGGTAATTGGAGGACAATTGTCTAAGTTCAGGTGACAATATTAAGAAAACAGCTGCAACTCCTCACTGTCTGTGAGACTCTCCTTTAGTGACTGTATCTCCCTGTTTCTCAGTTTCTTCTCAATGAATATTTTTCTGCCAGGGTGTCAATTTAATGAGTGTAAAATACTTAGAGGATCTGACCTAAATCTTGAAACAGAAGAGCTCGTCAAAAGAGGTATCTGTTATTGATCGACTCCCAGAGAGAACCCCTGGCTGATCACTGGTGAGTGGGGAGTTTCCAGGAGCATCTTTTTTTCTCAGTTTCTTTGAGGGGATGCTGACCTTCTTTTGAACTTTCCTGAGACCCCTAAGATAGTCAGCTTTCTAAAAGGACATTATTTAACTCTGTTCTTCACACAAAACTCAGGTGATAGACCAAACTTTATTTCTGGCAACATGCAGGTCTCGTTCAGGAGCCCTGAGTGGTGACCGCCTCAGGAACCTTGTGAATAGTGCACCCATTAAAGTGTTATGCACTCAGCCCTTCTGAGGAGGCCAAACCCAGACTAGCACAGGCTCACCAGAGTCCTTGGAAAAAAGATTCCTGGGGCAGGGTTCTTGGGAGGGGTTTCTGAGCTGAGGTGTGTAAGAATTTCAGGGAGCCTCTCAGACTGTGCTCTGACCTAGTACAGTAGAGTCATTCTCAAGGTGAAGTGAATAGGCAGGTGCTCAGGGGGCTGAAATTAGTCTGGTCTCCCTCTGCTGACTTATTCCCATCAAACTGATACTAGAGTCTGCATTGATTGTCTGTAAGGCTGCAATTTGAGAAGGGAACTGAGGTCTCTTAGAAAGTTTGCCTGCATTCTCTGTGTATCCTGCATTAAATGCAAAAATCCACCCTTTATCAAAATGCCAAGGGGAATGGAGGTAGTGGCCAGGGTATATCAGTCCTGTGTGTGAAGTGGAATTCACCCCACCTGACACCCAGAGGTCAGAGAGCAATCACTCATGGTATACGTTAAGGTGTGCACATCCTTTCATTGTTTTGCAGTGTTGTAGTTGGACCAGTAAGGGGTAGATTCCTGCGAATTCCATGGTGACATTCTTTAACATCAAGGACCCATCATAGTTCATTATCACTGGTCCATCTGGAGGACCTCTTTAATGGATTCGTGGGTTTACTGGAAGAAATTCAATTATTTGTTTCCCGCCAGTGGTATATATCCTGTACCATATGATACTTAGAGGATGGACAGGCTTATGGTGGATATGTGGAAACACATTCTTCCCTTTGCAAGCACTGGTCACCTCATCTATCACTTGGGCTGTGGTAGGCTGGCTCCAGAAGTTTAAGAGTGAGACTAGGAAATAAGAAAAAATAATGCATCATTATTGGTATTTACATTTGGGGATGGAAAGATGAGGCCCTGAATCCTGAACAGGTCTCTTTATGTGTCAGCCTTGATTTTCAGGTGAGTTTGTCTCTCTCAGGTCAAGGTCAGACACATGGTCCCCTTTACTTTAGCACCTCTGAAGCTTTTATTTGTTTGGTCTCAAATACTCTTCTCCAGCTGTTTGTCTTGCTCACCCCTTCACTGTGCCCAGACTCCACCTGATACTCATGGGCATTTTTGAAAGGCACCTTCCCTGACCACCTTATCTAAAGATTCTCTGCCTTCACTTTCTGATCTGTCCCTACTCTCTTTTTTTCATGGCTGTTGTGGGTAACTGTCATCACATCTATATCCTTCCTTGTCCCTCTCTCCTCCATAGAATATTGACTTGATGAGAACAGGGCTTGTCTCTTTTTGTACCTGCAGTGACTGCAATAGTCCGGAAATACATGGGGTTGAGTGAATGTGTGATCGCAGTATCCTGTACGTCCTGGGATTTATTGGACCATTTCTCAGGTTGGTGATAAAGACAATATTTAACACCCCTGGTTAAATTTTCCAGGCGTGTCCTGATATAAATCAATATATCAGCATGACAAATAATTTGATGACAAATAGCAGGAAATGTACAGCAATTGAGGGTTTTCTGCCTTTCACCACTTCCAGATTATGAAATTTTCCTCTAGCCGCGTCCCCTTCCTCATCCTACTCTGCTCCATTTTTCTTCAGCCTCAGGTCCAGACAGAAGTCTTCCCTCTTTTCTCAGAGCACTGGTCTCTTCAGCAGGTCCCAGCCAGCCTCTGTGTCAGATCCTTAGTCTACCCCAAGGAATTGTCTCCTACTTACCAATCAGAAGGAGCCCTTGCCAGTGGACAAATCCACTGTGGGTAGACACTGAAGAGGACCCCATGGTGTATGTTGTCTGCTCTGTGGCTGTGGCTTTGAGAGAAGCTGGAGGTCTGTAAGGCTCACTGGCACCTCTGTCCAGAATGGTGCAATCTGCTGCGTGTCCTACCTGTGGGCTGAGCTTTATTGTGGGGCATGTTTACTATTCTTGTCATATGAGCTTGGGGCAGGGTCTGTGCATATTACTACTGTCCCTCTCCCTGCCCTCATTTTGCCACCCTTTTACCTTATAAGCAGTAGTACTCCCTTATACTTTCATTCCCTGAGAACTTCTATGGCCTCTCAATACCACACATACACAAATACCCACTCCCATGTTGTGGTATGAAAAGAAAAGCCTGGGGTGTCTGGGTTTTAGGCATTCCCCACAGCTCCCTTTAAGGTGTACCATAGCCTCCCCTTCAGCCCTCTCTCTTCCACATTTGACTTTTCCTTTCAGAGCAGAATTTCTGGATCTGACTCTGAAAAAGCTGTCAAAATGAGGTCATTCCTTCTGTGCATCAGATCCCCTGTGAAACTTTTTAAACATGTCTATTTCCAGGTGAAATCTTAAAATTGCAGCTTCAGCAGCTGTCCAGGTAATATGGGTGCCCATACAAATTGTGATTACTTGATGTGAAGGTAGAATCACCTGTCCTGTTCTCCTGTGCACAGGGGAAGTCTCCAGATCCTGTTATGCTAAAGAATCTTGGGTGCAGTGTGTCAGACACTCTGCATCTGACAAGGAGAAGCTGATCCAATTGGCTTGTTGGGCACACTTGCAATAGCAAGGCTGATGGGGGCTCTTGTGTCCCTCAGACACTGACACACTAAAGCCAACATTGGCCACTGCTGAGAGTTGGTCTTGGGACTGTCAGCACCACTCAGAGAACCACGGGTGTCCTAAAAACCTGCATTATTTGTGTTTGTGACACAGAAACCCAGCTGGGCACTGGGTCCTCTCCATGTTCTCAATGCTCTGAGATTTTATTTTCTCTCAGCACGAAGGTCACATAGATGACTCTGGGTGTGAGTAGGTGTCAAGCTTGGTGATAATTGCAGAGGGGACCCTTCTTTTATCTCAAGTTGTCACCATACTGGCTTTTGTGTCCTGGGACAAAGATACAAAACCAGGAGTCTCCCTAGGATCTACAGTTTTGGGTGTGAGGTGGGACCTGTTCTGCATGTCCCAGGAAGAAAGGATTGTGGGGAAAGTTGGGTGCCTATGGGCTTTCTGTTTTTCAGGGAATAGCTTCATGTTGAGCATCCCTGTCCATGTCTGTTTGTTGGACCTGTCCTTGTGCTTCCTGGCTGTTGGGAGATCCTCTGATTTCTGCTAGGGTGGCTTTCTTGTGGTCACTTCACCTTGCCATAAATGGTGCCATTCATGAGGTACAGAGTAGCACAGAACTCCGTGAGGGAAGAGGTGCTCCAAGACCCCATCAAAGTAAAAAAAATCCAAGCCTATAGATCAATTTAATGAGTTCATCCAAGCCAAACTGACCTCATATGTCTGGGAGTGAGGTCTCAAATCTTGTGAAGGCAGTTTTGTAGCTTATTTTATACACTATAATCAAAGTAGAAGGAGAATACGGATGCATAAAACCTATTAGGAAATGAGAGAAAACATAGTGGGGAAATCTCTAGAATTGGGTAAAAGGGAAAATGGAGAAATATATATATTTTATGTTAGTGGGTACAGGCTACTTTACATTTACAGGACACAGGACAAAGAGAAGGTATGCAGGGGATCAGATAACATATAGATCTGTGGTCTCACACATTTGTCCAAGACTCTGTGCTTTTGAATGGCCCAGCAAAGAAAATCCCTCTGATGGGACAAAGTTATGCTCTCCAGGAGGAAAAGGAAAACAAAAAAGACGTCAGGGCTCACTGAAGGTAAACACTGAATTTTGCTAAGGAAAATAGAGGCCACTGATGCGGCAACCTGCTATCACCTGCCCAGTTAGAAAGTTCAGATCAAATTATTTTGTGATGATTGGCAGGGCTTCTATGTGGCCTCCTGAGCTTGTGAGGGTTGCAGCACAGCCCCCTTTTGTTAACAGTCTCTGGATGTAGCAGGTGGGACAGAGCAGGCAGGTGGGAGGGCCCAAGAAAGGCCTGTTAAAGCAGGGGATGAAAATCAGCCTCCTCCATCTTTTTATTCAAATTCAGGTTCCTGTGTCTATTTCATGTTTGTCTAAATGTTGCTACCTGGAGGACGTAGGTAGACATACAGACAATGTTAGGTGATGCACAGGGATGTTGACCAGCGTAGGATGAGCCCAGGGAAAAGGCAGGCAATGTCCTGAATATTATGAGTCCAGTGTCAGCAGAACTGTCCCACCAGGGGGAAGTACTGTTTCAGACAGAGCTTTGTGCTTTCAAGTGTTCAAAGGAAGGGTCTGGTGAAGATTCTTTTGAGGCTTTTGGACGAGGGTGCTGGCCTGGAAGGCTGATCCCCAAAATGCCCTGTGTGTCCACGATTACTCATTGGGATGTTGCATGTAAGTCATATCTGTGTCCCTGTCTGCCCACAGGACCAAAGAGCAGGTGCACCTGCAGGTGAATACTCCACCAGGGTAAGAAAGGTGCTTGTAGAAATCTTAGCCCCTCTGAGGTGGAAGCAACTACACATTCTGGCTTCTCCTGTTCCTTTCAGCACAGGAAGTTTTTCTTGTTCCCCAGGACATCATGACCTAAGAGATGTCTTCAGAAATAACAGGCAGGTGTCCCATACACCATGAGTCCTGTGAATGAAGTCAGTCCTTATTGTTATCAGGTCAGGGTGTGCTCTCTCCTCCCCAACAGTAACTCTTCCAGGGGTTGAACATCCAGAATTTCTGTCCAGTCAGGTATCTGTGAGAACATATAAAACACAGATCTGCGGTGATGAGACATAACTCACAAGGTGGAACTTTGTAGGGATGTGATTTTGTGGGGAATAAAGAGCAGTCAAACCCCATAGTGTTACCAATTCCTTTCCTTCCTCATGACTGTATGAGACAAACCTGACTCTATGGTGTCCCCAAGCATGGGGAGGCCTCCTCTCATGGTGACACCTGTGCCTTTGTGTCTATAAGAAACATCATTGGACTGCAAGTGTCACTCAGGGTGACAGTCTTCCATTGTGTGATTTACTTTACTGATTTAATGAGTGTTTATTGAACATCTGTGATATGTCAGGCTCTTGGCTGGGCCCTGGAAGCTCCAAAGAGAATGAGACATATGTGGGCCCTGTGCTTATTGTATTTGTTGTAACAGAGAGAGGGCCTCAGATCAATCAGGGCTCTAGGGAGTTACTTATAATCCAGTGAAGGGCTGTGAAGGAGAACTTTGGGTACATACACAGCATGTACTTGAGTCTCAGCTGGTCTGGAGATCACAGAGAGCACTTTTGAAAAAATGATTTCTTGGCTGCAACCTGTACAGTTAGTGGCCACTTTCCCCTTGATGAATAGAGGGCATTAAAAAAAAAACCCTGCCTAAAGAGGACTGGCGTGAGGTGGTCTGACCCTTGGCTGGATGGAAGAACAGATGCAGCCCACTGTGGGGAGTGTGGAGAGCTAGAATGACTGTGTAATGATTGATGCTGGTGAGGTTGGGCCTTGCTGGCTGTGGCTTGTGCTGAATAGGGTCAGCAGTGTCTAAGAAAGACTCTAGGCTGCAGAGTAATTCTGCCACACCCTGGTGGACAAGCAGAAAAATGGGCAAGAAAATGTCATGTTACAGTTAAGCATTTCTTTTAGTTGAGTACTTTTTATTCAATGTATACTTTAGGTAAAATTTCTTATATAATTTTATATATATTTATTGCATTATAGTAGAATATAATGAGATTCACATATTGAAAATATACTATTTATGAAGTTTTCTCAGATACATGCACCAGATAAGCTCTACTAAGAAAATAAAGACCATGTTCTATAATATTAAAGTCTTCTCATGCCCTGTCATAATCTCTTTTTTCTTCACCTCTGCACCTCTTTTTTAATGTTAAGGAAAGTCTCAGTGGCTTTTTTTCACTATAAATTCCTTCGCATTTTTTAGAATTTTCAAAGGTTTTGTCATAAAATATACAATTTTCAGCTGACATTGGCTTTTTCACTGAATATAATTATTTTGACTACTTCATTCTTTTTATACTCTAGTTATATTTCATTCCAGGGTGGCATTAATTTTGTTTACTGATTCACCATTTCTTGGGTATTTGTGTCATTTTTACTTCAGGGCTATTACAAGTAAACTGGCCATGAAGATGTATGCAGAAAGCTCTATAATGCAAACAATTAGTAATGATAAAACCAATGGATAGGCAGAGGACTGGGAGGTAGAGAGTTTACCTGGGAAGTCTAGTTTTAAGGTCACATGGCCACAGCCTCACCCAGAGAGACAGAAACACCTACTTCTTCACATAAAGCTGTGTCTGCCACAGCCCACCCATCAGTTAACACAGTAGCAGAAATAATGGCCCTATTTCAACTCCAGCTTATAAATTATGAACCAGTGCACTTCAGAAACTACATTAAATTCACATCTGGGTTCTCAATCACTAGGAGTAGGGGAAAGATAGTGTTTAACTTTTCAATCCCTCTGAAATAAGAGGAAACCTAAGAAAAATGAAGGATACACGCCAGGTTCCCACAGACCGTACATGACATGTCTCAGTCCACCTAAAGGCTGTGTGACTCTAGGTGAGTGACCCCACCTCAGTTCCCTCATGTGATGTCATAAAAATCTGTTTGGACTTCTTTCTTGGATTTTAGACAAGGGTATCTAAAACCACTGGAATTTTCTAAGTGATGTGGGTGCTAAGGGTGCCTTTGGTTGTGATGAGGCAACTCTTGGCAGGCCTCTGGGTAGTTGCAGAGTGAGGGCAGGTCACCAGAAAGACGAACTTGTGATCAGAAGGTTGGAATTTTCAGCTGTCAAAGTAAGAAATGTTTCAACCTGAGGAGAATTTTTATGAGGTTACGGGAGCCAAATAGGATAATTGCAGGAAGCAAAGTCATAATGGATTGAGAAAATGTTCTGAAAAATGGTAATTTTGCAACTTGTTTTATACAGTACAGTCAAAGGCAGAGGCCTACATGGTTATATTAAACCCACTGGCCAAAAATTAGGGAGGTGGGAGAAAGCAAAGTGCTGAAATCTCTGAGACTGGGTAAAAAGTAAAACAAACACACACACACAATTGCTAGGTTGGTTGGTACAGAATCGTTAGTGGTTAACAATGAGAACAACAATAATAGTGATGCAAAGTTATGTGGTCTCTGCTATGGTGCAGTGTGGGTCAGGAATAAGAATTATTCTGACATTTTATAGGTATGTTATATTAGAGGCAAAAAGATAATAACCCACTCAATTGAGGTAAAGACTGAGCTTTGTCAGGAAAGATAACAGCCTAGGACATGACTACCCACCATGAGTCACTTTGGGTCAAAAGTTTTAATTTCAGACCATCCTATGTGGATACCTCATGTCTCTGAGTTTGTAAGTCCCACCATGGAGGCCTCCCCTGAGCTTGGCAGGTTTAGTTTGTGGTCCCTTTTTTGTCCACATTGAACCTTTTGGTTATAAATCAACCTAAAGAATGCATTGGTGACTGGTCTTTCTGTTAGATAATATTGTCTCAAGTGCTAGGAAGGGAATCTTAGGAAGTTATAGTGGCATCATTTGTCTTGCTGAACAATAAACCATTGGTGATGCAGCAAGACCTCAACCTTGGCTGGAAGTCAAAGCTGAATGGACTCAAAATGAAAAGCAGGTGAATGGGAGGCAGTCATGTCCCACAGGCCTTATTAGAAACACAGTCTGGGTTGTTTCTAACCTATCAGCTTTCGTGATCTAAGTTGTGTTGTCTCATTTCTCTGTGTTTTGCACCTTGTATTACTTTAATTATAGTTTGAGAAAACACTATACACCAACCCCGCTTTAATCATCTGACCATAAGAGGGGTTCTTATTTATTAAGACCAATCTATTATTAATAATTAATTATTAATCTGATTTCTGCTAGTTCTATACTTGGAAGCTGTAACCTTAAGGTTTATTTGTGGAGCAGGCTGTAAGAACAGAATGTTGTCAAGTTCAATTACCATCTAAAAGCTCCACAGGTAAGGATGTTACAGAATGGACCCAGAGGTTATGGGGTCCCTCTGTCACTGTGGGTTCTTTGCCCAGCATCATGGATTTGCAATTATGAGTCTCAATGCCAGAGTTGGGTGGAAAAGAAAGGAACTATTTATTCCAAAGTTGTACAGACTTAAAGTAATGACTTAATGTCTGCGTTAAAATCGCAAAGTCCCTTAAAACACCCACAAAAACACACAGTCATTCCCCCTGGTAGGCCAGAGTCAGAATCTGGCAATCAGAAGCACCTGTCCTCTAGAAGGAAAAAAAAAAACAGAAGTCTGTAGCTCACTTCTCCCAGTTCCTCTCAGTAATCCGTTCTCGCTGGCAGACCTCCCCCAGTTCCCAGCATCATCAGCTTTGTCACTGCTGGGATCTCCAGAAAACCAGACACCTTTTTGTGGCCCAGCAGCAAGAGTCCTTTCACCCCCTTCCTTCCCTGCAAAGTCTTGCATTATCCCTGTCCCCAGTCCTTCATTGTCTTTCCTGCTTCCTAAGCCACATGGTAAAGGGAGCCCCCAACCCTATATTTTTGGACATCCCAAGTTCCGTACTCCATTTCAAACCCCTCTTTGTGGGTGGCCTGGCTTCACCTCATTACAAGGAGGACAGTAAGAGTTTCATAAGTATATTTCCTCTGTTTCAGCAGCAGGTATGGAGGACCATGTTTTGTAGCCATTTAAGCTTCCGTTTGAATTAATATAGTTAGTAGTTCTTGTTGAATTGGGGTTTAAGGCCATTCACATAATTAGGTTCTAGTATTTATTCATAAAATTCCTTTTTCATTTTTTTCTATTCCAGTAACCTCCTACAATTTTCCTCGATCTTATTGGTCTCTTTTTACTCACTCAGACATGACCAACTTAATAAGACAAAGCACTTACTTTTTTTCCCTTTTAACACTTACACAGCTCTTCACTTCTTTTTGCAATTGCCTTTCTTCTAAATTTCAAAATGTTACTGGAAAGGGGGCCTGGCCCAGGGTGGGTTTGCCTAAGGGTAGCCACTAGTACAAGGATTCCTGACTTTGTGCAGGAAGAACCTCACAAAACATGCCCAGGTAGTTTTGAAGGCATGTTTATTAAACCTGGGGATACTAAAACATGGATGGGTCAAGAATAAAAGGAGAAGGAGAAGGGAGACTGGGTGGGGCTGCTGTGGCTCAGTTACAACACTATGGGAAATATTCATCAGCTTTTTCAGATGTGCCCTTTCAGGGTGGTGGTCTCCACTAATTTGTCAGTACCGGGCCAGAAGGTCTAAATTAGATGACCAGCTATATGCCAGGGGAGGAAAGACCACCCTGAAAGCAAGGTCCTGCACATGTTTTGTTCATTGCCAGGCACCGAGGTCTTTTCACCCTGGTGGCCTTGGTATCTGGCTGTAAATTGCTCTCCCAGTTTGTTCGGCCATCTTTCTCAGTTTCCCTATTTCACTTGCAAAGGAATATCCCCAGATTCTTACTAACTTGGCTCAAAAGAAAAATCATAAAAGAGTACTTTGTAATATAGAAGTTATCATACAACACTTTAAAAAATAATTAACAGTTGTGTTATATGCCTACTATTTGAAAAAAGGCCATAGAACAAGTATAACAATTATTATGACTAATATTGACAGGTAAAGACAAAAAACCATATAATGTTCAGAATTAATTTGTAGATACAATTGTTTTTGATGTCTTGGGATAGCTTTTTATCTCTGATATCAACAATTTCTCATCCTCAAAGTATGTTTGAATGCAAACAGTAGAGGCAAACATCAGAGACAGGGGCAGGTGTGCTGTGGCTGTTGGGCCCCTGTGAAGGTTCTTTCCTGCGATGGTAGTGTCTTTAATTGATGTCTCTCTCTTTTTTAAAACTTTTTAAAAATTGTTTTTCAGTACAGTTTTCTGTCTTTTACTCCCATCCCAGACCACCCCCCAGTGCTCCACATGTCCCTCACCTTTCCACCCCCCTTAGCTTTTATCCATGTGTCCTTTATATTTGTTCCTATAATCCCCTCCCTTTTTCCCTGAAATTCCCTCCCCTCTCCCCTCTGGATACTGTCATCCCCCTTTCTATTTCATTGTCTTTGGTTATATTTTGCTTGCTTGTTTGTTTAGTTGCTTAAGTTCCTGTTAAAGGTGAGATCATATGGTATTTGTCCTTTACTGCCTGACTTATTTCACTTAGCATAACGTTTTCCATTTCCTTCCATGCTGTTGCATAGGGTAGGAGCTCCTTTTTTCTTTCTGCCACA
>PVKM010049887.1:0-10849 GCA_004027735.1 Carollia perspicillata
GCCCCCTACAAAGGGGCTTGTGTGTGCGCCCACGTGCCCGGCCTGGGAAGTGCTGGGAGGCAGGGGCTGCAGCCCCGAGGAGGGAGGGAAGGCGGGGGCACCGGCGTGAGCAGGCAGGTGGACCCTCCTCTAGCTGGGACAGGGCTGTCTGGCTGCCACCTCCCGGCCCCCCTGCTGCTTGCAGGGACAGCGTGCTCCGTGTCCTGCGGGTGCGTCCAGACTCTGGCGTGCCGTCCCTGCACCCCATGGGGTTCCGTGTGTGCGAGCCGCCTCCTATCGCTGTGCATCCCCATCTCCTCGTGGGAGGAAGTGCAGCAGCTGTCCCCTCCCTCTCTGCCCCTCCCCTCCAGGAGGACCAGCTGGGCCTGTCCCTGCTCAGCCTGGAGCAGCTGGAGTCCGAGGAGACGCTGCAGAGGATCCAGCAGATCGCGCAGCAGCTGTAGCACCAGGTGGGGGCGGAGCCGGGAAAGCTGTCCCCTGGTGGCTCCTGCGTCTCACCTGGCCCCGGGTCCTGCGTCCCAGGGGCATGGAGGGGCCTCAGGGAGACTCTGAAAGGCCCTTGAAGGAAGGAAGCCTCAGGCAGACACTCCCGGCAGCCACATCTACAGCCTTTAATAGCAGGAGGGGAGGGCAGCCCAATCCACTGGCCCTGCCCAAGAGGTGGCGGGGCCAGGCAGGGAGCGGAAAGGACTCCTCCGTGCCCACCCCGCCCCCGCACTGCCCGAGCGCTGCAGCCACTTGGTCCTGTGGACTTTAGCGGGGGCCCAGGTCCTGGGTGCTGGTGCTGAGGATCCGAGAGGCCTCACTCAGGTGCCGGCTGGGGGACTGGGGACAGCACAAGGGATGGCTGAAGGGTGGGCGAGGGCAGGACCCGCCGGCCCCAGCTGCCACCAGAGCTCCCCCAGCGACCTGGCTGCCAGCGCGTCCATCCTGGTGGCTGTTGCTCACCCTCCTGTCCCCACCTGACCCCCAAGGAGAACCCATCCGGTCCGTCCTCAGGTCCTTTCCAACCTACCGGTTCCTGGCTCCCAGCGCCAGCCTGTCCCCTCCCTTCCCTTGCCTCTGGGCCTGTCGGAGTGGCCCGCACTCCATCCCGAGCTCATCCGCCTCACCTGGGTCCCGGGAGCGCGTGCGCCATCCGTGTGCAGCATGTTGAGTGACAGGGCTCTCTTCATCCTGCAGGGGAATGAGTGAGCCCGTGGGGGCCTGGCTCCCACCCTGGGAAGACCACCCCGGCTCAGGGAAGATGGGAGCCACGGACGGCTCCGGAGCAGGACTCGGGGAGGGGATGCAGATACCGGGCTCTTTGCCGACCCGATCGGACACTCACCCGGCCGCTCCCGCCGCGCCCTCGCCTCTGAGCCGGGAGACCAGCTTCTCGCTTCCTCGCCGGATGGACTCGCGGAACTTGGAGAACGAGCTGCTCCGACGGAGGGTCTGGGGGCCCCGGGACACCGGTCAGTCCCCACACCCCACCCAGTCCCCGTGCCCACCCCGGGAGCCGAAGCGGAGCCCTTCCTCACCTGTTGTTCTACGTTGCCAGCTCTGCCCGTGTTGGGGGCTCCTGGGGGACAGATGGGGGACATTGCGGTGGGGACACTAAGAAGCCACCTGGGGGGCGGGGAGGGACTGAGGGCTCACCGAGAGGGGCGGGCAGGTCCTCCCTGCTGAGGATCTCCTTGTACAGCTCCTCCGCTTGCCGGTACTTGTTCTGTTTCAGGTAGGCTGAGGCCTGCAAGGGGCGGGGCCCGGCTGATCCTGGCTCGGGCCTGGGAACGCCCCCGGCACCGCCTCCAGGCACGGCCCCCCTTGGGGCCCACCCCCACTCCGGGCCTCGCCTACAGCTGAGCTTGCGACCTGACCCCAGGGGACTTTCTGGCTCAGCCGGGCCCCTGCTGTACCTGAGGCCGGTGACACAGCCTCTTTGTGCCTTAGTTTCCCCATGTGCAAAATGGGGGCCACGGGAACGCCTACCTCACAGGGTCCTTTCAGAAATGGATGGTACAGGGAAAGGACCGAGCAGGGGGTCTAGAACCTAATAAATGCCCGATGCCGTCATCTGCGCCATGCCGGTCTCTCCAGTTGCCACCCCTTGCCTGTCTCCTGCCACTCGCGTGTGCTCTGTGCCTCCAGCCTCTGCGGGTGAGGGCCCAGCTGGGAAGCTGAGTCTCGGAACCCTTCCACGGGCCCATCAGAGTGGGGTGCTCCTGGCCTCTGGCATGCCACCCTTGAGGCTGGGGTGCCTCCCCAGCATGTGACCCGTCAGTGCCCGAGGGGCCCACGGCGCCCTCACCAGGTTGTTCTTGGTCTTAGCCACATTGGGGTCGTGGGGCCCCCCCAGGGCCTCGTAAATGCCCAGGGCGCGGGCGTAGTGCCGCTCCATCTCCTCGAACTTGCCCTGGTTCTGGCAGAGCAGGGCCAGGTTGTTGAGCTGCTTGGCCACGTCCGGGTGGTCGGCGCCCAGGACCTAGGGGTTGTGGGGGCCCCGAGTCACTGGGGTCATCCAAGACTGGCAGGCCACACGACACAGCAGCCATAAGGGGGGGGTCACAAGTTAGGGGTTACGGGATCGAAGGGGCATTGGTCCAGAGACCACCCTGACCTTGGGGTACAAGGTCAACTAAGTAGATCAGGGAGGGGGTTGTACAAAGTTGGGGGCAGGTAAGGTGAGTTGTAAGAAGAGAGGTCAAAGGTCAAGATCAGATGGCGCTCAGGGGAGGTCAAGTGTGGCGGGTCACAGGAAAGGGTACTGTGACACCCAGTGAGCTCATGGGCAGACACATGGGCTCTTGACACCCAGTGAGAAGAGCATAAAAGGTCAGGGGTCACCGGGGCAGGCCAGGGTCAGTATCCTTGCAGGAGCCACAGAATGGACAGTTTCAGGACCAAGTGGGAAGGGCCTCCCTGGACAAAGGGAGGCAGGCCGGGCCCAGGCGGGACCTTCTCACGGATCTCCAGGGCTCGCTGGCACAGGGGCTCCGCCTCCCGGTACCGCCCACGCTTCCCATAGAGGACAGCCAGGTTGTTCAGGGTGGCAGCCACCTGTGGGGTCGGAAGAGGCAGGTCAGGGGCGGGAGGGCAGAGCCCCCAGGCCCCCCAGGCCCCCCAGGCCCCCACTCACTGCCGGGTGCTCGGGGCCCAGTGTCTGATCCCGTATCTGCAGGGCATCGTGCAAAAGGTCTGTGGCTTCTTTGTACTTGTTCTGGTCCCTGTGGTGCGGTCCAGGGATGGAGGCGGTCAGCCAGGGTGGGGCAGTAGGGGCCAGGCTGAGCCCAACATGGGTGGCACCCTCTGGGCATCCCATCCGGGCCTCCCCACACCCACTATGTCTATAGCACGGGGTCCCCATACCTCCAGATGACCACCAAGCCTCTGGACACCCCGGGTGTTGTCCCACTCGGTTGGGGTCTCTGCCACCCACACTCCCTGACCTCTGCCTGGATCCAAGTGGCCTCTCCAGGTCTCTGTCCCCTCCCCACCATGCCTGTAACCCATGCCCACAGAGCAGACCCCAGGGTCCCCCCTGCTTCCATCTGATGACAGCCCTCACCGGTACACCAGGGCCAGGATGTTGAGCATGGTGGCCACGTCGGGGTGGCAGTGGCCTGAGCTCCGCTCCAGGTCCTCTAAGGCCTGGCGGCACAGCGGCACGGCAACCTCGTAGCGGCCCTGCCCCGCGTACTGGATGACCAGGTTGTGCAGCGTCCGGAGGCGCGCGGGGATCTCGTAGCCGCCCTGCTGAGCTGCCGCCGCCCCCGCCGCCTCAGAGCCTGGGGGGCGGGGACCCGGTTGTTGCAGGCCTCCTACCCGTCCCCCCCCCAGCCTCACATGAGGGGACACCCCAGAGCTACCGCTGCCTCGCTGTCCTGCTGGCCCTCGGGATCGTTGTTCCCCACACTGACTTCTGAGACCGGGACCCTGGGCATTTAAGTGGCCCTTGGGACATGAACGCAAGTACCTTCCAGCCTCGCCCGCCCCCTGTCACCCCCCACAGCCACCTGCCTCACCCTCCTGACACCCTGGGCTGACCTCCCCTGTCCCCTGCTCAGAGATGGCGGGGTCCCACAGTCCTTCCCGGGTCTCTCAGCCTTGCATCCTGCACAGCTGAGCTCCACGGTAACCTGCCACCCCCCACCCCTGCACCCACCCTTCCTCTCCTCCTCCTCGCCGGGGAACAGGGAGGCCAGGCTGTCTCGGCGACGGGGCGACTCGGGCTGCTGCGGAGAGGACAGGAAAGGGGCGAGTCTGGAGGGCTGGCAGGCAGTTTCAGAGATGGGGGCCCTGAATCTTGGGGTCTGAGGGAGGGGACGGTCGGGGCCTCCAGAGTTTCCTGAGGGCTCACGGGGAGGGATCTGGGGGTTTTGTGGAACAGCTGAGGGCTTCTGTGGGGGTTCTAGTGGGTTGGGGGGAATCTCTGAGGGCCTACAGCCCTGGGCTCCATGGAGGGTTGGGCGGGCCATGGGGTATCTAAGGAGGGTTGGGCCCCTAGCACACCGTGGCCCCACCTCGCCCGGCCCCGCGGCACCTGGCTCTCTGCGGGTGGGTCGTACTGCCGCAGCTGCCCCAGGAACTCCAGGTGGCTCTTCTCCTCCTCCAGCTGGGCCACGGCCTCTTCACTGGCCCGCAGCCGCCGCTGCGTCTCCTCCAGCTCTTCCCGCAGCCACGCGTTCTCCTGAGCCAGCCGCCGGGCCTGTGCTCGCAGCCGCTGCTTCTCGGCCTCCAGTGCGCCCACGTGCGCCGACAGCGCCAGCAGCACCTGCCAGGCATCGTGGGGCGAGGAGGGTCGGGGCTCAGGCAGCGCCCACCCCAGTCCTGGGCCTCAGGTTCAGGCCAGAGCATCCCCGATCTATCAAGGACCCCCCAGATGCAGCAGAGAGCCCTCTGGGGTGACTCCAAGGATGCGCAGAGGCCCCCAGGGACAAACCCAAACCCCGTCCAGGGACCCCTCTGATTTCACCCAGGCACACAAATTATACCCAGGGACTTCGTGTCCCACCCATGCACCCCAAAGTCTCCCCAGGACCCACAGTTCTGTGGAAGGGCCCCCCATATAGTTCAGGGGTTTCTGTCACATCCAAGGGCCCCCCAGTGCCACTCAGGGACCCCATCTCTGGCCTACAGCCACCCCCTCCCGGACCTAGCTCCCTAGGTCTCGCCGACCCCAGGCTTATCCCCCTGCACACCTGGACCCTCCTCCCGGGCCTCCCCCCAGGTCTGCAGCTCCCCACCAGGGCTGGGCCCCTCATACCTGGGCCTCGCCCAGCCCCAGCTCGATGGCTTCCAGCGAGTGGCTCACCACCTGCTGCTTTTCCTCCAGCAGTTCCAAGCCAGCCACCGGGCCCTGTCCTGCCAGGGCCTCCGCCAGGTGCCTGGCCAGGCCATGGTGCTCTGCGCGGAGGGCCTCCAGCCCCTGCACCACTTGCCGCGTCTGCCGCACCAGCTCCTCGGGGCCCAGCCCCGCGCTTCCGGGCGCGGCCACCTGCACAGACATTGCTGCTCCTGGGGGCGGCCAGGATGGCGGAATCATTGTCAAGGCCGGGCGAGCCAGCCCCTCAGCCTCGAAGCCACTGTGGCCGGCAGAACACCCCCACCCCGGCCCCTGGCCCAGCTGTCCCCCTCTCTGGCCGTCCCAGCCAGCCCTCTGCCTCCGCACCCTCTGCCTTGCAGCCGACGTCCTGGCCCACACCCATCCTGGCCAGCCCTCGGCTGGGAACACGCTAGTCTACTCTGCCCGTTCCCAGCCCTGAGAGCAGCTCCCAGACCCAGGTGTGACTAACCAAAAGGGGGCAAACGGCTGGCTGGCGGCCTCCCACCCGCCCCAGCCCCCCCTGGCCAGCCCTCGCCACCCCAAGGGCCCCGGATACCCTGGCCCAGACCTCCTGGCTGTGGGGCCTGGCACTGGAGGCGCCTGGCTGCTGGGTGAGTGGGGCGGGGTGTGTGGAGGCGGCAGCCTCTCTGTGAGCTCATTCTCAGGGTGTTTTGTTGGGAACCAGTCAGACCACTGGGGCTGGGGGCTGGGACAGCAGGAGAGGGCCGGGGGGCTGGGGGGCCGGGAGCAGAGGAGGCCTCTCGATGCGGGGCTCAGGGAGGTGGGCCCCACATGTGGGCTCCTGGGCCCCAAGGAGCTGATGGACCCTGAGGGAACGGGGGTTCCGCCCTCCACCGCGGACGGGCCCAGCCAGCCCAAGGCGTGTTGGGACACACGTGTGCCAGGCGTGGCCCATGGATGTCACTGGCCATGTGACAGCTGAGGGTCTTAGGCCCAGATCATAATGGGTGGGGGTCTCCCACGTGGGGCTTCACGTGGATGCGTGTGGGTGACAAAGCCAATGACACAGTCGGCAGTGCCTCTGGAACGCTCAGATGGACCCTTGCACACAAACACACCCCACTCTCGGAACCACGACTCAGGACGTGCCCTCGGAGGGAGTCTTGAAATACGTGAGACACATCCTCCCCTCAGAAACACCACACAGTCCGGACACACTCTGCCTCCCCGGAGAAACACAACTCCATGAAGACACTCACACACGTCGTCCACGCTCGCCTTTCAAATGACAATTTCTAACGTACGTAACACACCAGCTCCGGCAAACGCGCACGGACACTCCCCTCCTGGGAATGCGACCCGATTCACAGATACATTTCATTTCCCCTCAGAAATAAACGCCAACACACCACACAGGCAGACACGAACTCTCGCACCCGCGAAAGTATAACCAAACCCCAAGTGTCTCCCATCCGGGCCGTCTCCTCGCTCAGGCCCACAACACACGGCCCCTCCCACGCTCGTGCAGCCCAGCCGCGCCTGTGCGTCCGGTGCCTCCTCCAACCCCACACACTCCCAGAGGATGGACAGGCCACCGTCTCCCTGCTTCCTCCAAGGCCCCCCCCAACCCCTTGCCAGGCCAGCCAGGGTTTTGCACATGCGGTGCACACACAAATACACATATAGAGCTCCAAACACATGCGTGCCAACGGCCCCTGAACTCCTACTCAGTTACGCTGTCCCAGGTGGACGCCCAGGGCACGGCAGCTGCGCAGATACGCAGAGGCAGTGCCCCTGTTCCCCCACACACCCTCTCCGGTGCACTTCACTCGGGCCGGGGTGTGCACCCCGAGCAGCCCGGAGGTCTCCACACCTGCTCGCAAGTTCACTATCATACACACTTGGACACACAGGAGGGCAGCCTGTAATCCTGTGGGATTTTGCTTAAAATGTTTAAATCCTCACCTGAGGATACAAGTATTGACCTTAGACAGAGAGGAAAGGGAGTGAGCAGGGAGGGAGGGGGAGGAGGACGGAGACATTGATGTGAGAGAGAAACACTGACTGGTTTGCCTCCCACACACGCCCCAATCAGGGATCGAACCCACAACGTAGGTATGCGCCCTGACTGGGAATCTAACCTGCAGCCTTTTCGGTGTATGGGAGGATGCTGCAACCCGCTGGGCCACCACTGCCGTCACCCTCCATCTCTCTCTCCGTATATGTTTGTGCATCTGTCAGTCCCTTTCTGTATGTATGCGCATGTGTGTCACACTGTCCTTAGTGTCATACGTCACACACGAGCCCCATAAACGGCCGAACACAACCACATAAGGTCAAGGACCACCCGACCACTACAACCAGTATTCACACAATTCTACCGACACATACGACCACCCACAGCCTCAGGCAGCTGAGCCCCATGCTCCAGACACAGCCTCGCCTGCACCACCCACAGTCCGACTGACGACCACAGTACCAGCTACGGGGACCTACAGGGCCACACAGCACCGGGGCTGTTCCCAGACACATACCTGCTTCCACACTTGCACGGCCCCCCAATCAGTGAGGTCCCCCGCGTGCACTCAGCCCTGTGTGCACGACTGCAGGGCTGACAGTGACAGTCACGCCCCACTCGGCCATCCTGTCACACACACTGCCACCTCTCTGCCACTCACCCCACCTTACAGGGAGAAAGACAACCACAGCCACGATGCCTCTTGGTTCACCTCTAATGCACAGTCAGGTCTCTCCCATACACACAGCCACACACACGCACATGATCACAAACACACAATCAGAGGGTACCCACATTTCCACATCATTCACACAGTCCCTCAGGGTCACACGGACGACCGTCACCCCTTCACACCCATACCCACAGCCTGACGTCTCTGCACACACCTGAGCTTCCCACACCATCACACACACCCCTCAGCTTCGTGTACCGTCTCATGCACACGTACACACTATCTCCATCATGTTCGGCCGCCCGAAGCGCTCCACTTACTCCTGCCCAGCCCCGCGCACCCCGGCTTCCCGGCAGCTGTCCTAAGGGCCCCCTCCCTCCCCCGAAGCTCCGCCCTCGCTCCTGTTTACCTCAGCACGGGGGAGGGGGCGCGGCCCCATCTGGGATTCCAGAGCCGGGGGAGCCCCAGGGCGGGCTCCAGAGGCCCCCTGGGCCCGTCCCCGTTGCCAAGCCAGCGGGCCCAGCGGTGCGCCGGGCCCAGGGGTGCGCCAGGCCCAGACCTCACCCTCCGCCCCTGCCTCCATCCTTGAGGTCCCCGGGACCCCCGACCTGCTCACCCAGCGCCCACCTGACCGCGGCCGGTTCCGGGACTCACTCCGCTGCGTTGTGCCCAGCGGCGCCCCGAAAACCACGCACGCTCCGCCGCTCCCAGCTGTGCCCCGCGTCCCGGGCCGTGGGCGGGTCCTCCGAGAGGCTGGGCGGTCAGGCGCTCCGCCCCCCGCAGGTGAGGCTGGCCCCGCCCACTGCCCAGGGAAAGTTTAGGCCAGCGGCCAGAGCCCGGAGGGATTTTCAGCACCTCCAATGCAGAGTCCGGAGCCTCCAGCGCACGTCGAATCAGGATGAGTCCCGCGTGCGCGAAGCCTGGAAACCGGGGCCTCGGCCACCTAGAACCTTAAGAACTCGGACTCTGGGAAACTTTAGATCCCAGACCCATGGCCTTCTTGCGGTTTCATCCTTTGGGCCTTTGCCTTGGCTGTGCCTCCTGCTTGGACCTCTCTTCTCACAGATCTCATTATTAGTCTGGTCTCTTCGCAAAGGCCACTTCCTCCGAGAGGCCTTCCCTGACTGCCCCTTCTAAATGACACCCTCCCACCAAAACACTACCTCATTTCCCTTTTTCATTTGGTTCACAAAATTTTCAGGGCCTAAAATTATTTTATGTAATATATCACATTATTATGTCACATCGCATTATTGGCGAGGGAATGTAATGGCTAAAATTTGGGCTCTGGGTTCAAATCTCATTTCAGCACTTATTAGCTGTGCAGGCCTTGGACAAGTAACTTAACCTCTCTGTGCCTCGGTTTTCCTAATCTATAAAATGGAGACAGTCAAAGGCTGTGAAGATTGAATGTGCTAATAAAAAGATAGGAAGCATTTAGCAAATATTAACTACTGATTGCATATTATTATTATTATTTTGTTTTTTATATATTTTAGTCTGATTGTATATTATATTATCGGTTCACCCCTTACTAGAATGCCAACTCCTGAGGGCAGGGCTCTGTACGGTCAGTACTGTATCTTTAGCGCTAAAACAGAGCTGGCGCAAAGTAGGTGCTCACTAATATTTGTTGAGTGACTGGCTGACTGAATCAAGTCCTAGAAAAGTAAATTGGCCCAAACTGGGCTCACGGGTTCTCGCATCATAGAATTTGGTTCAATGCGAGCTTTTCCGAAACCTTGAAGTACCCTAGTCTCTGCACTACAAAATACATCCAGCAGAGGGCGCTACCGTCCCATGCATCAGACCGCCAAAAGCTCCGCATCCGTTCTCCAAGCTCCAGGGAAAATGCTCCCTGCTCTGAGAAGCTTTCTCTGACACCCCACAGGCTGCAGGAGACGCTCCTTCCGGGCTCCTGCCGCCGCCCGGACGTCCCCACACCCCAGCCCCGCGCACCGTGGGTCATGGTCTCCCACACTGGACTCACTATTGTGTCCGCAGTGCTACCCAACACGGGCAGAACACAGAGAAGGACCTCGGGAGGGTGGGTGTTGATTGCATGATAGAAAATCAAACTCAATTTTGCACTCTACATTCTCCCGATTATTTTGAGGGAAGGAAATAGATGGGGGGAACTGAGCCCTCACCCCCAGCTCAGGGCACTGGAAGAGTTCTGGATCTGCCGCCCGCTTCCTAGGAGGCGGCGCGGCGACTGCAGGCAGGCTGGCCAGGTGCAAATCCCTGTTCCGTCATTTGCTGGCCGCGGCACAGGACTCACAAGGGCAACCTACGCTGGGAGACAGTCGTGGGGATTAATGGGTAATCTCCTAAAAGGTCCGGCGCAGAGTCGCCCCGGAAGACATAACGTGTGGGAGGGAAGCGGGGCCAGGTAAGATCTGAGTTCAAATCCTTCGGTCGCCATTTTCTTTCCAGGTAACCTGGGGTAAGTGGTGATTTTCTGACATCTATTTCCTCATCTCTAATTGCAGATGAGGGTTTCCTCATCCTCATTGTATTGCAGAGAATATTAAAGAACACAAAGGCTGAAATAAAATGTTAGTTAAGGGGACTGTTTTTTTTTTTTAAGATTTTATTTATTTATCTTTAGAGGGGAAGGAAAGGAGAGAGGGAGAGAAATATCAATGTATGGTTGCCACTCATGGGTCCCCCACTGGGAACTGGCCTGCAACCTAGGCATGTGCCCTGACTGGGAATCGAACCGTGATCCTTTCGTTTGTAGGCCCACACTCAATCCACTGAGCCACACCAGCCAGGGCGGGGACTGTTTCTTTAGGCCAGCCCCGTCTGTGCCAAGCACTTTTGCACACCGAGGAGGGCTGGAGTGTCTTGCGTTCTTACACAGGATGGGCGCTATGCCAAGTCTCAT
>PVKM010049888.1:0-10956 GCA_004027735.1 Carollia perspicillata
GTGAAATAAGCCAGACAATGAAAGACAAATACCATATGGACTTTTAAACATTGTTAAATAGTTAAAAGAGAAGTCACCACATGGATATTCAAAAATATTTTAACTTAATTAAATATCGAACCTGTGGGATGCCACCAAAGAAGTGCAAGGAAGTTCAATAGCCTTATATACTTATCTTAGAAATAAAGAGACCCTGTAGGTCAATGCAAGCCAGAGTGAAACCCTGACAGTCTGCGCACATTAGGCCTGTCTGCCAGGGACCACTTCTTCCAAAGGGTTGATGGTCTGGCAGGTGATGTAGGAATTTTTCAGGGAAATCTCTGTGGAGCCTTAATCTTTTCCACAATACAAAACAAGTAATCATCATTTTCAAACATCTTTCTCTAAAAGAGGCTTATAAACCTCACTTCATGAGCACTTCTGTTTCTTTGCAAGAGTATTCTGTATTAAAGTCGGAAGTGATTGTATAGGCAATCACAAAAAATGACATTATTTCTGTTCTTAAATATATATTTAATCTGAACTGAGCAGACTGGAATGAACATTTTCTTTTCCTGAATGAGATCTGTCATCAATTAAACCTAATAGTCAGAGCATTAATCTCACAATAGTATTTGTCATTATGCCATTATCAAGTCTACTTAATACCCTTTAGCAGAAATAATTCAATCTTTATTACTCTTTAATGAGCTCTGAATAGTAATTCTAGTTTGAATTTGGAATGGTCACTGGGGTACAAAAGACTCTGAGAAAGAAGAGCCAACAATGGAGGAGGAGGGCTTCTCAGAAGCTAAAGCTACTTTATTTAAAACTACCTTGATATTTACAAAGTTGAATGATACCGACTGAAAGCTTTAAATCTAAGATCCCAGGAAGTACACAAATGCTGCACTGCTGGACAAACTCGGACTGGAAGATCCGCTGAGTCCTCATGGCACTCTTGTTGAACTTTTAGAAGGTACCACAATTTCTAATTTCAGCATTAACAGGAAGAAAATAAAATTTAATCTTACCTAATTATGATAATGATAATTCAATTTTTCTGGCATCTGGATGTAAAATTTGAAATTATTAGGATGGTTTTAATTAAAACCAAAAATAAGGTTTAACATGACTAATGGCAATTCTCTTATGCTAGGCTGGCTTATAAAATAAAATCCAGCTACTAAATATGTTAAAGAAGTATATTTACCTAAAGTTAAAAGAAACATAGAAAATAAATTACTGTGCAAAAATATAATAAAATTAGGTGAGCATATTAATATCAAATAAAATGGTATTCAAAACAGACAGTAAAAATGAAGACATAGACAATACATTTAAAATGTAATCTTTTGGAGAATAATCTATAGATTTAATGTAATTCTAATTAGAAACCAAATATTGATAAAGTCTCTTTTACTGCTATTCACATTTTTTAAATTAATATGGAAAGCTGAATGAGTAAAAATTACTAAAAATATTTGCAGGAAAAAAAACAATCATAAAGGATGACTTGCCATACAAGAAAATGAAACCTATTATAAAATTATCCTAATAAAATGTAAACGCAGTGTTCGCAAATAAGTCAAGGAAATAGAAGAAGAGTCCAGAAATAGATGTATTAGAAATTGGAAACCATAATATATGGCAGGACCACCATCTTCATTTAGAGGGAAAATGTCCTTTTTTAACAAATAATCCTGGCAAAATTAGCTGTTCACCTGAAATAAATAAAAACTTACATATTTGTATCATACAATATCTAAATTATTTCTACATAGATTAAGATCTAAGTATAAAATAATAGTAAAAATGTTAAAATTAATTTAAGAGAATATTTCTAAATTTTTGGATGAAAAAGTCCATTAGCAAGATATGAAGTCCAAGAGAAAAGACTGATAGGTTTGACTGCTGAAATATTTACAAAGTCCAGAGAAAATGCAGAAAAATAATTTTTGCAAAATATATGATTTTTTTCTAAATACCAATGAAATATAAAAAAGCCATCTAATAGAAAAATATGTAAGAGGAAATGCAAATCACTAAAAATCTTAAGAAAATATACTCAACCTCTTTGGTAGTCAATAAAATGAGAGTAAAATAAGGTACCTCTTTATATTCATTTACTATTAAAGAAGGATATTTACAATTAAAAAGAACCCATGCACCCTATGTTCATAGGAGCGTTATTTACAATAGCCAAGTGCTGGAAGCAACCTAAGTGCCCACCAGTGAATGAATGGATAAAAAAACTGTGGCGCATTTACAGGGCAGAATACTGCAGAGCAGAAAGAAAGAGAGAACTCCTACCCTTCATGATAGCATGATGGAACTAGAGAGTATTATGCTGAGTGAAATGAGCCAAATGGTAAAAGACAAATACCATATGATCTCACCTATAAGTGGAACCTAATGAACAAAATAAACAAAGGAGCAAAATAGAACCAGAAGCATGGAAACAAGAAACAGACTGACAGGGATGGGAGGGGAGGGGGAAGGGGGAAGGGGTACAAGGAAGGAAAAAAGGGGAAGGATCTAGTTAAAGAACAAGTATCAGTGACCCATGGGCATGGACAACAGGGTGGGGATTGACTGTGGGGAGTGGGGGCAGGGGAGAACAGCGACAGGAAAATTAGGATAACTGTAATAGAATGACAATTTAAAAATGTGTATTCACACAACAAACTAGAAAATACTGGGATAATTTAATAAATGGGGCATATACATGGAAAGGGTATTTAAACACTTTTAAAAATCGAACGTTTCTTTCTTTTTTTAATATTTTATTTATTTATTTTTAGAGAGAGGGGAAGGGAAGGAGAAAGAGTGGGAGAGAAACATCAATGTGTGGTTGCCTCTCATGTGTCCCCTACTGGGGACCTGGCTTGCAACCCAGGCATGTGCCCTGACTGGGAATCAAACCAGCGACCCTTTGCTCCACAGGCCCGTGCTCAATACACTGAGCTACACCAGCCAGGGCTCGAACGTTTCTAAATACAACATCCAGTATTGCTGAGGTTGTGAAGAAATACTGGCTTGCTGATGGAACTGAAATCTTCACAAACAACAAGAAATAACCTAGGAATTGTTCAAAATTGAAAAGTAAGAAAACATTATTAACTTTGGAACATGATAACTTCTGAACCTAATCTTTTTACTGGAAAGAATATTATTGTGACCGTTAGGAAAACTTGCATGGGGATTAGACAGTAGTATGAATCAATGTTAGTTTCTTGATACTTAGAGTTGTATCTTAGTTATGTTGGAGAATGACCTTGTGTAGGAAAATAGAAGCAAAAAGTATTTGGGGAAACAGGAACATCATTTCAGCAGCCAAGTTCTTTGTTCTGTACTTACTGCTTTTCTTTAAATTTCAATTTTTTTTCTCTCACACACAATAAACTTTAACACAAAAAACAAACTCTTAGAAATCTATCCTACAAAAGTAAACAAGCAGAATGGACTGTTATTTATGTCCAGTGGGGCTTAGGGAAAAAAAACTATGTACTCATCAAAAATGTAATAATTAATTCAATTACCCTTCATCTGTAATATGTAATGCTTTGCAGCCAAACAAATGAACTAAAACTGTGTGTTTCATTTCCACATCTGACCATGCACGGCGTGAGAGAGGACCAGTGAAAGACGGCTCTGCTGAGGACAGCTGCAGTCATAATGAGTGCCGTGGCTGATGTGTAGGGTGCTAATGTGGCAGAGAGAAAGATGCCAACAACCTATGCACCTGGGCACAAAATGCTTCAATAGCAAAGTCATGTTTTTCATTCCAACAAATCATTGGAATCCAACCTCCCTTTTTTCCTTCCTTCCTTTTGTCTTTTTCTTTTTTTGGTAATAACAAACTAAACCCATCCTATGTAACAGTTGTTTCTCATATCAAAATTTTCAGACTGCCACACAACATAACTGTGTGTTCCCATTCTTCAGAGTAATTCATTCCAATAAAATAAATAACTAATGTCCTACTAGTATTAGCTATAGACATTTACTTATTTCATTTAGGTTATGATCTCCATGGGGAAAAAATGGGAATTAGTGGGAAGCTGAGGTAGCAATGCAGAAAAAAACAAGTTTTTTATCCCTAGAAGAGTAGGATTCTTCTTTTTATAATGAGCTGCTATTCTTTAATAAAACTCCAGGTTAAATATTTGTCAATTTCAAGATTTAGATTGTTGATTTTGGTGTCATTGAAATCCAGACAATCAGGAACTGAAAAACAAGCCTTCACAAACAATATGATGACCTGCTTGTGTAGGTGTTTTATTTATCAAGGCCATATTAAGAACAGGACATTTTACACTCAGTAGTATGGAAAAAGGGTAGGCAGAAAGGCATAATCGGCACTCTAGGACCAGACCAAAAAAGAAAGAAAGAAAAGAAAATACGAGGGGGGACTCCTCCCAAATGAAATTTATTTATAAAAATTGTATATTTATTCTTACATGTTTAAACCTCTGTCATCTTCAAAGTACTCTCCTTTTGATGCAATACACCTATCCAGACATTTTTCCACTCCTCAATTAAACAATTAAAGAAGGTTTTAAACAATTAAAGGTTTTGCTTTCTTCTTCAAATTATACTGTAAATTTCTCAAAATTGGGAATTTTTTAGTAAATATGATCCTTTTTATCCCTCTGGCATGTCCCGTCCCATCCGCACCAATGCACACACACGAACTCCTCAACAGCTCTTACACTGATGACCTGCTCTCTGCACACGTAGCTGGCAGGGTTGGCCTTCTGAGGCCTCTCTCTTTGCCTCGTGAGTGACTGCCTTCTGGCTGCCTCTTCACATGATCCTTCTTCTGTGCACACACATTCCTGGTGTCCCTTTGTGCGTCATGGTCTCCTCTTCTTATAAGGGCACCAGTCCTTAATATTGAATTAGGGCCTACCCTAAAAACCCTGTTTTATCCTAATCACCTCTTTAAAAGCTCTGTCTCCAAAGAGAGTCACGTTCTCAAGTATTAGGGTTAGGTGCCTCCACCTATGAATTCTGGGACACACAGTTCAGTCCACAACATCCTACTAACGGCTATTCAGTGGATGTGTGACTGAGACAGTCTCTGGTTTCAGTGAGCACTGCATGCTTTAGCAGCAAGATAAATCAACAAGCAAATAATAATATTGCTTAGCAGCAAGATAAATAAATAAATGTTATTTAGTAGAGAGATAAGTCAATGAACACCTAATAGTATTAATGAGAATATTAGTATCCCAAAATGAAACCTGAAAATATTAAGGTACATAAAAAGGGATAATACCCATTTAGATAAATCAGGAAAGAGTTCATGGAGCAGGTGGCATTTGAGGATGAGCCTTGAGGAATCCTCGGGATGGGAAATGAAGACTTGACATTAATTAAATGCTTTATGATGCTTTAATCTTCAACATACTAATCGGGTTGATAGTTCTCATTTTTATTTATTTTTATGTTTTAATTTAATCTGCATTATATTTTCCATTACCATTTAGCCCTTTTATGCCCCCCTCAAAAGAGGAATGTTGATATTTACATCACTTAGTTATAACATCAAACAGCTTTCAAATGAAATGTCGGGATCCTTCTTACTCTAATTCCCCTGAGATGAAGGGCTGAGAAAGGCTTTTAAGAGGAAAGAATACTATAAAGAAAGCACAAAGTGAATTTAGCAAAGCATTGCACAAGCTGTTTAACATGAAAACAATCTGTATGACTCACCCAGTAATATATTAAAAGAACAATTTACATAATCACTGTAAATAGATATAAACACAATGATTTGATAATTCACATTATTTTTGTAAAGAAAAAAACATTCTTGGCAAAATAGAAAAATGTTTAATCTAATAAAAGAAATATGTGAAAAATCTATAACAAGCATTAATCTAAATAATGAAATTTTGAAGCAGTCCTATTGAAATCTAAAAAAAGACAGTTTCTATTAAGCTTTTTACTGGATGTACTGGCCAAAGTAATTACACCAGAACAAGAAATAAAAGACATAAATATTGGTAAACAAGACAGGACTGATGTGGTTAATATTTTAATAAAAAAACAGTACATGTTGCTAGAGGAGAATAAAGATATAGAGTGAGGAAGGGATACACAGGTAGGTATAGCTGTTTTGTTAGGATTTTGTTCTTAGGGTCTGAGATTTTGTTTTGCAATTTACATCATATCTTACATATACACTGATGCATTTTTACGTATTAAATATTATAAAGTAATAATCTTAAATCATGCAACATATGAACTTTGATTTGAAAAACAACAAGCTTATGTTTAAAAAAATTTATCCAAACTGATCTCCATGAAATGTCCACGTATGTGATCAAACTTTGGACTTACACACAGAAACCAATTTTATTAAATGTAATGTTTTTTCCAAAACTTAGTTCTCTTAAAAACACTGTTGCTAAGTAAATAAAAGCTACCGAAATAACTCTTATGTGTAAACTATTTCACACATGATAAAATGCCTGTACTCCTTTATAGTTTATCTTTATTAATTATATTGGATCTTTCCAAACTACATTAGTTACATTTTTTTCGCATCTTTATCTAGAAATAATTTCTAAACTTAGCTATCTATTCTCAGGGTCATGTAAAAGGGGCCACTAGAAAGAATGCGCCATAGCAAAACATTTTCTCCGGCGTTTGTAACTGAATAGTTTGTTCTGCCTGTCTGAATGGCACAGGGGCCTCTGGAAACTGTTTCCTTTCAGTATTTAGATGGTCACAGGCACCAAGTCTGCTGGGGAAGAAAAGCACCTTAAATAACAAACAGCCTGTCCTAATGCTTTTCTTAAATCATGTGTCACTTGGAGATACTGCTTTCTGCCACTTGCGCTTATTAAAAACTATTTACAATACCAGGCACTGCTATGGCATACATTATAAAATGATGTACTGTGTACAGTAGGACAAGTAAACAAACAAGCAATTAAAGGAGGATAGAAATGCTGAGGAAGCACAAAAAGCAGCTTTCCTCTGAGAGTCAGAGGAAAAGTACTTAGACTGTTGGTGAGATTTTTGCTGAAGGAGCTTAGTATAGCCTTGTTGTACACAGAATTATTCCCCCAAATCTGTCCACTTCCTAACTTCTGAATTGTGTGAATAACTTATGCTACATGCCAAGGGGACATTAGTGTTGCAGATGTGATTAGTGTTGCTAATCAACTGATCTTTAAAAAAAAGATTATCCAGAATTATCCAATTAGGCCCAATATAAGCACAAAAATCTTTTTAATGTGAAATAGAGAGGCAAAAGAGCCAGTGTCAGAAAGCCGCAACCTGACAGGGACTAAACTGACTATTTGGGGCTTTGAAGGTGGAGAGGCATAATGAGCCAATGGCTGTGAGCAGTCTCTAGAAGTTAGAAAAGAGAAGAAAATGGATTCTCCCCTACATCAGAGACTTAATTTTAGCCCAGTGATATCCATTTTACAACTCTGAATGGGCAGAACTGTGAAATAATACAAATGCATTGTTTTAAGCCACTAACTTTGCAGTCACATAAACTAATAAAGTGCCCCTTACCAAGTTAAGAAAGTTTGGTTGATTCCTAGCTTTCTGAGAGTTTTTATCATGAAAGTATGCTGAATTATTTAAAGTTATGTGGCTTTTCTTTTCTAACCTTTAAATGGTGAATTACAATGATAGATTTTTGAATACTGAACTAGACTTGTGTTTCTAATATAAACTACATTTAGTCATAATGTATTACTTATTTGTATATATACACATAATGTATATATCACATAAATAATATGTATATATATTATTTACATATACATAATATATACACATGTAACAGCCTGTATGCATATACATTATGCATAACTGTATATATGTACACACGCAGATATATGTATGCATTATATGTGTACATATACATATACATTTATGTACATCGTGTGTGTACATGTTATTTATTTATATATACATAATGTGTATATATAACTTTGATAAATATGCGACAGCAATTGATTTATTAATTTTATTACATGACATTTGCGTGTAAATTGCATGCAAATTTGCATGACATGTATTACATGGCATGACTATGTTTATATGAGTTTTTCACATATAGTTTCTTTCCTTGTAAGATATTTTATTCTGATGTCAGGAGAATTTGGTGGAATGAGAATTAGATGGTAAAGATTTTGTAGAGTTGATAGAAATTTCCCCACCTCCCCAACCAGTTGTGCCTAGAGTTTCTGAGTCCTCGGATAGTTGCTTTTTGTATTGTATCTGTGGATTTTAGGTGAAATTAGTGTAACTAATATGGATATGCTGTAGTGGGCTTATTCAATATTTGCTGGCACTAGAGGGCTGTATATAGTGTTTGGTTTGGTTTGGTTTGGTTCATGCCTGACAAAATGTGCCTCTAATATCTGGGAATTTTAATCTTTTATTAATTATGATAAATTTTTATCATTATTTCTTCAAATATTATATCTCCCTCTTTCATTTCATTATTTCTTTCTGTGTCTCCAATTAGACATGATTAGAACTTTTTATTCTGTCCTTCTTATCTCTTAACTACCCTTTGCATTCCATTCTGTATGATTTCTTCAGATATATCTTCTGCTACAATAATTTTCAATTTAATTCTGTTGACTCTGCTACTACATTCTTCAGCAATTTTTAAAATTTCAATAAATATGTCTTTTTCATTTTTAAAAGTTGATCTTATTTGTTATTGTGATGTCTAATTTTATTTGTCAAATTGGCTAGGCTATGATGCTTCATTTTTTTGGTGGAAAACAAGACTAGATATTGCTGTAAAAGTATTTTGTACACATGATTAAAATTTACCAGCAGTTGACTCTGTGTGAAGCACAACGCCCTTGATTTTGTGGGTTGGCTTCATCCCATCAGTTGAAGGTCTTAAGAGTAAAACCAAGTTTGTTAAAGAAGAAGAAATTCTACCTACAGACTGTAGTATAGAAATTCTGCCTGCGTTTCCAGCCTACCAACTTGTGCTATAATTTATAAACTTGCAAGCCTCCACAAATATGTGAGCCAATTCCTTTTTTAAAAAAAGTGTAGATAGGTAGATTATTCAATTGATGATAGATAGATATCTTTCTTTGCATGGATGGATAGGATTATAAGATATATACAAATACATGTATCTAGATCAATAAGTATGAAATGTGTGTGTATGTGTGTGCAGATAGATAAACAGACTCTAATGGTTCTATTTCTCCAGTAAACTCTGACTGATACAGTATTGAATGTCTGGACATTTCTATAGTTTCTTATTAATTACCATTTTTGTTGTCTCATTTTTATTTTGCTAAATATTTCCAACATAGGAATTTGAAAGGGTATGTCTGATACTTGGAATTTTCAAATCCAAAGAAATTCAAGTATGTTGTTTATTATTTTGATGACTCTCCCTTGATGACTTGGTTTCCTGTGTGTTGAGTGACCTTTAATTGTGAGCTCATATTTGATTAATTTTATTATATGGATAATGCGCTAACAAAAAATTGAGAGTATTTTCTCCTTGGCAGAATTTCCATTTGCTTCTGCTAGGAGTCAGCCAGAGTTACCAAATCAGGGCCACTTCTGCCCTTTTTCTTGATTTCGGGTTGCCTCGAAGTCTCATGTTTAGCTACTCCTTACTTCGTGCTATTGGCCCAAAACCTAACTTTTGGACTACTGGGTTGATATTGGCACATGACCTCAGATAATTTTACTCTTTGTCTTTTTTCCCCACTGGCTGCCTGAGTCCTTTACTCTGTGGATATACACATGTACACCCTTTATGCAATATCTAAACATTTTGTATGGGAAAGTTTCCTTGTAATATCTGACCTCACATATTACCTACAGCAAATTGCCAGAGCTAGATTTTCTTAATAAATTATGCATATAACTAACAAATAATTGGGTAGTCACAGAAATAAAACATAATTTCACCATAATTGAAAACTTATAGAATTTGCTTTTATGGGTCCTTTTAATACATTTAATTATTTTTGTTTAATGCTTTGGACTCTGCTTCTAACAGAATGTCAGAGAATTCTGGACTTGGATATCAAACAGGGAGTGGCTGAACAAGATGTACCTCAAGAATTTTATAAATTCATGTCCATCTGATTTAGCATCTCAAATAGCAAGGCTGAGGATTATATTTATCAACTGGAGTCTCACAGAGCCAAAAGGTCTACTTGAAATATTTTTATACTTGGAAAAATCTTATTTTGGGGGGACAGAGATTGGGAAGGCCATCAGTCAAAATATAAAACAATTTCTCTTATGTACAAATCACAGATTCATGGAAACCAAAGTTTGAAAATGAGCCCAAAGTCATCTATTTCATCTCTTTGTCAAAAAAGAACTACTTCCTCTGGAATTTAAAGGAAAGACTCTTATTCCATTCATTTCTTAAAATTCTCTTCTGGCCTTTCTCCTTTTAAACTAACTGTCCTAGTTATGTTAAGATATGTTTGGCATAAGAGTCCTTTCAAAATGCCAGGAATTAGAAAGGTAATGTTCTATGAAAATGTTAGGAATAACATTTAAATTAAGAATAAGTGTTCTACTATATAAAATTAAAACCCTTTATATCAGCTGATACCATTAAGCATCAAAACAGTTAGCAAGTGTCCTAAATAGAGATTGCTTTAGATAATAAATCAACCATTCAAATTCTGTCTAAGCATAAATAAGACATTTAAAACTTAGAATATACACGATAGCTTACCTTTAGAGCAACCACAATTGAGTATAAATGCCATAGCTGAAACAATAGTTCAGTAGCTCATTTCCTCTTATAATTTAACTCAACTCCCTGCCTCTGTCTAAACCACCTTTCACATTTAGTGATTATGTGTCCCTGTAAATCTGATCTTTTCATCTGACAATTCAAAAACTTCTGAAGGCTCCAACTCACTACTGAATAATGTTTAAAGAATTCAGCTTAGAATGCATCTTCTACCTAATCTTTCAGTTTCATTC
>PVKM010049889.1:0-10844 GCA_004027735.1 Carollia perspicillata
TCGATAGTCCATTTGGATAGACTGGTTACTCTTTTTTTTTCCTCACAAAAGTTTCTGCTTCAAAGAGTATTGTGTTGATATATACTCTTTATAACATATTTTATTTTCAAACATTATCGATGTTAAAGAAGGCCTGTATTTTATATTTTTAAGAAAAATAATATTCTTGTGCCTCTCTGAGAAAATGGAAAACCTGACCCATGAGATCGTCCTGGTGTCCAGACCAGCCTGTGGTTGTAGGGCGCTTGCTGAGACAGTAGTTTGACTTGCATTCGCTTAAGGGATCATTTAGTGCTAAGCTTCTATGAGAAAGTAAGTCTTTCTTCCCAGGAATGTAACTTGCAAAGGGAGTCCAATGGACAATACAAACAATAGCTCCCCTTTTATGCCATCTTTCTTTTTAATCTCATTTAGAAAGTGGTTTGCTAAAGTTTCTCTTGTCTCCTGTACATCAATTGTTTCTATTTTCTGAAGGGACAGAAAAAGAGGTATACTAAAAACGGGTTATCTTCTGTGACGTCAAAGTTTAAATCTGCACTGGGATCTGCTGCTGACAGTGTCCCCAAGTTTGTTTATTTTTACTCAGATGGTCAATAAAAGGCTATCACTATAATGATCTTGGCTCCTAAATTTGGCAGAGGGACAGGCACTTTTCTTTCCAAACTAGTGTAAAAACCCAAGGAAAATACCATCTGCTCTGCATTCCTCATTGGTGCTGGCCAGGCTGAGCTGTAAACACCAGCCTCTGGCTCCCTGCACGGAGCTGGCTGTGAGTGCGTGAAATCTGTCTTCCCTCTGGCAGAGCAGCTCTTGGGAGCAGGCACTCGCTGAAGTGGACACGGGGACTCTTAGGCCGACACAGCTTTGCTCTGCCAGTCTTCTGTGGCCACAGAGGCAAGGACTTTTGCTTCTGATTGCTCACTAGGGAGGCCTTGGACAATCCTTGCCTTGGGCGCTGCCCATTCTAGTTTTCAGCCCTGGAGCTATGTTCCTTTACTCAGCCTGTTGTGAAGCTCACCTTGAAAACAATGTTCTTTTTATTTCCTCACAGCCCAGGTTTGTACTTGTCAGTTGTGAGGATGAAAAAAAAAAAAAAAGGATAAGGAAAGGGCCTCCCACATGCTAGCCAGCGAGTTTGAGTGTCTCCTTTAATCCTCTATGTGGGGGAAGATTTAGAAGGCAAGGCACATGTCTGGTACTGGGCCTCCAGATTTAACACGATTTGGGTCCACAATTTGGGTCCAAAACATTGACTGGCTAATGAGTCTTCCTCTAAGATAAAATATTCCAGAAATAAAAGATTTTTTAAAAAAATAAGACCAAACATGGAAGTGACGTGAGGGTAAATGTTTTAACTTCTTTAAAATTGCAACAGTCGACCCATTTCTTACCCTCTTATTAATCCTGGAGAATTAGTGTTGGAGCAATTAATGTAGAGGCCAATGGAAACAAAGCCTCTTCCTTGTGACCTCTTTTCAGTAGTGGGGTTGGGACCGGTCGCTACACCTCCTCCTCAGAGTAATGCCCTGGCCCCGCCGCCCCCATTATTTGCAGGTGGAGCCCATAGCTCATTCTGTTATTGATGCGTATTTTGTCAGAATGTGGGGTGTGTATGCAGTCACACAGTGGAGCTCTGATTTTTGTCTTATCATTATGTAGCAGAATGCATAGGTTGTCCCTTTTGGATGCTCTGTCACATTTCTGACCATTGTAGTCCCCTGAGTCCCCTCCCTTCCCCTCAGGGCATCGTGAAACCACTGTGGCTTAGGGTGGGAACATTTCTCTAGAAGGTGGGGGTGCCGGCAGCCTCCCTGCTCTTTCTAGAAGGTTGTCCCCACTTCTGGACCCCCCTCTGCTGTTACACACGCACCTGAAGCTGGAAAACAGGATGTTTGCCTAGTGAACTCCTGCTTTAGCTCACAAATGCTCTCACGTTTTATCTCAGTCTTCCATATTATGGCATCAGAGAGGTCTCAGGGGAAAAGTCCGGGTAGAAAGTATTTGCTTGGATACTTTAATTACGACATTTGTAATATTGTGTTTATTAATTTAAAAAATTTATTTTGATTTTTCCAATTTGGAAACTAAACAAAGCTAAAAGCACCTTTGATAATTCAGCTAAAGGTCAATAAGTTAACTTTATTGTGACTTGTTCGACCCTTTGGGAGGTACTCAAACCTGTATTGACTTGGCTTACCCTGACCTTCGTCTGATGTCAGCCAGCATGCGACACTTTGAGTGTTTCCTAAGAAGGAGGGCTGTACCTTCCCCACAGAGCACTGGCCACGTAATGATCAGGTAACTGGAATGTATGTGGCATTCTCATATGAAAACTAGTGCCTACTAGTCCTGACTCTTTAAGACTCTCAGTGTTATCCCATTAAGCAGTTAGGTAAAGAATTTTTTAAAAATTTTATTGATTTGTTTTTAGAGAGAGGGGAATGGGATGAGGAAGAGAGGGAGAGAAACATCAATGTGTGGTTGCCTCTTGTGTACCCCCAACTGGGGACCTGGCCTGCAACCCAGGCATGTGCCCTGACTGGGAATCGAACCGGCAATCCTTTGGTTCACAGGCCCGTGCTCAATCCACTGAGCTATACTAGCCAGAGCTAGGTGAAGAATTTTGATCCCAGTGGCTGGCATACAGTCAGTATTCAGTGGATATTCAACAAATATTAAAGTTGAAACTGAAATGACATCAGTCTTTGATTTAAACCCTCATTTGGTTAATTTGAAAAATAGATTATTTACTGTAAAAGGGAATGGCATTCGACATGATGAAATCAAGCATTGTCACCCAACCTCTTCTGCGCATTTTAAAGACATGGTTGCCTGGTCAGGCGATTGGAGACCACACGCTCCTCAACGGGAAGGTTGCTGCAGCGCTCCCCTAAGGGAGCGCTTGGCTGCGTCCGCCCAGAGCGAAGGGAGAAATCAGAGCAGCTCTGCGATTTCAGTAAGCCTGGTGCCTCTATCTGTTCCATTTGGGTCAGTCAAGCAGCCGAACCTGGTCAATGACATGGCGGCCAGAGATACCAGGCCCCACTTGTGATGTCGCTTCAAACGTGGGACCTCCCTTTGGGGAGCTGGCTCTGCCCCTGTCATTACGCAGCCCTTTCACGCCACGGCTGCTTAACACTGCGCTGTCATATGAAAATGTCAAAAGATTCCAATTTAACCCAAATATTTCAATTATTTAGATAGCATAGGCTTAAATTATTTAATACTTGTTATACTTTGGTCTTTCTTGCTACTTACTTTGGTCTAGCTAACTTGCTAAAGCCATAATTCCATTTAGGAAAATTTGTTTTGCTAAATAGCTCCCAACCCTCTTTTTTATTTCTTTACAAAATATTTTTTATTTCTCTACTAAATATTTTTTATCGCTCTTTTGTTCTTGGCTTTAATTTACAGTTTTTGATGACCTTTGTTCTTCCAGATAATCTCTCTTACCACCTTTGTTTATTTGGTTGCCAGTTTGGTTAATGAAAGAGACTTTCCTTCTTTTCCACATCATTACTATGTCACTTTTTTCCAGTATCATTTTGGCTTTATCGTTCATGTTATTTAATATTTGAGATTATTTGATTTTTTAAAAAAATTTCTTCTGTCGGCCTTTGTGTTCCTAAAGTCTCTTGAAATTATGGAGTGACAGGGCAAGAGCCAAAAAGCAGAAAAGTGAAATGGAATAAAGGACCAATTTATCTTAGAGTTCTAATGTTTGGATTTAATGAGGAAGCCCACAGGGCAGATCTCTGTTCTTCTGGAAAAGGAACAAGAGAATGTTATTTATGTTTTAGTTCATAAATTCCTACGCTGCAGAGCTCATGTCTTAAGTGCTCAGCTCAGTACCGTATAGGATGATGCTAATGCTGTCTGATAAATTAGAACTATTTCCACTGTTTGTTTCTTTCTACAATCCCATTTCCTTGTCATTGTGACAATATATGCGTGACTTAAATGAGTTGCTCCTGTATGTTTACATCAAGAAACTGAGGTGGGCAGCTGAGATGAAAAACAGTTTTCCCAAAATGCCACAATCACATCATAGAAAATAAAGATCTAGGAGTCATTAGCCCCAAAGTTCACTCACTAGTCTAGGTACTGGATTGGCCAAAAAGTGCGTTTAGTTTTTTCCATCCCATGGCTCTGGGAGTGCTTAGTTGTTTTTAATTTCATTTGAAACAATTTTGTTAGATTGTATTGCAATAGCTGTCATATCAGCATGCATTACAAAAAAACTTACCAAAATTGGTAGATTTTTGTGCAGCCATTTTAATATGGAAGATGGAAGAAGATATGCAATATTTTTTGTGTATTATGCTTTATTATTTCAAGAAAGATAACAATGCAGCTGAAATGCACGCACAAAAAAGATTTGTGCAGTATATGGAGAAGGTGCTGTGACTGATCGAACATGTCAAAAGTGGTTTTGAAGTTTCCTGGTACTACTGACATTTTGGCCAAATAACTCCTTGCTGTGGGGCTGTCTTATGCACTGGAAGATGTTTAGCAGCAGCCCTGGCCTCTACCCACTAGGAGCCAATAGTAGGAGACAGCCGACATACTCAAAATATCCAAATCAAGAAAGTTATTGGTGAAATTGAAAAATGCATGTTTTATTTTACGGAAAAAAATGAAACAAACTTTTTGGACAACCCAGTGGGCACTGAGGAAGGTGAAGTATTAGCAACTGCAGAGGAAGTGGACAATTGTTAGTCTCAAGTGTATGCAAGCATAGGCCTCTATTTCCTTTGATCATTCTGGTTCTTTTGATCATCACTAAATTAAATCACATATGAATTATTGTGAATCTGTTTTCTCACAAAGACCACTGGAACTTATCGAAACTAGGCTGTTGAAGTTTGACTTGAAGGAAGTGAATTATCTGTCTCTGCTCAGACTCCACGGGTCCTAACTGATGTGGCTATGGTTCATGCTGTGATGTCCCACGTGTGTGTGTTTGTATGCGTGTCACTCTTTCTAGTGCACAAGGCTGTGTGCATTGAGTGGTGCAGCTGTGTCCCTTTACCCACACCTGCCTCCTCTCACACCTCTGTGAATGAATGTATGGTATGTATTTTTCTTCTACGTTTTCGTCACCATTTTTCAAATGCTTGATTTCCCACCAATTATTCCCACCCTCCTCAAACACTCTGGCATTTTAAACAAAGTATAGAAATGATCCCTGAAAGTACAGTCTTCACTTTGGTATTTTTAAAAATTAGGAAATAGTTATCCGATAGCGAATACAGATTCCTCTCACCAAGAAATGCCTTCTTTTTCAAGAGATTTGTCACCTTTAGTATGTCTT
The DNA here is from genome assembly GCA_004027735.1 of Carollia perspicillata. NCBI lineage: Eukaryota > Metazoa > Chordata > Mammalia > Chiroptera > Phyllostomidae > Carollia > Carollia perspicillata. Next base: position 5,315 of record PVKM010049889.1, read on the forward strand.
GTAATAGCATCAAATTAGTTCTATAAGTATGGCTGTGGCTATGTAATATCTCTTTTTCTACTAAAGAATAATACTGTGATTTTGTAATGCATAGATACTGCCATAAAGAATTTGTTATTGTGCATATTTTCCCAAATATAAGTGATTTAGATACACTTCAATGTTATTAAGTTGTGAATTTAAGACTGCATGGAAATAGGCACAACCAAGCAAAGTTAGCTTAGAATAATTTAAGGAGAGCTTATAAAGCACTTCTTTGCAAATCAAATGAGAAGATAGATACCAAGAGAACAATGTTTTATTTTAAAGTACTCTACCTAGAGAAAATAGTGTGTGCTAACTAAATGACACAAAATGGGGAGAAATGTGGAAATAAGGATTATTTTACATCTTTACGTTTTAAAGAAAAGCTATCAATGTCTTAGTGATGTGTTTATCATCTTGTCAAACAAAGTTATGTCCTTGTTTTTTGGATGATGGACGAGCGTATTGCTGGAAAAAAAGCGTTGATTTTCTTGCTGTAGCTGACATCTTGTTCTGTTCTTGTAAATTCACACCCTGCCGAAGCTGTATTATTGTAAACTCCATGATTGTTCCAGGCTACTTGGAAACAGGCTTGGTGGACATAGGAAAACTCACCACACCTACTTTTCCCACTATGGTGCCATCCTTTGGGCTGCTAAGCCTTGTATTTTGAGTAAAAGTCCTACCTATACAATTCTTTGTTTAAAAATATGCATTAGGTACAATTTTGTAAGTATATGTCTTTTTTACTCTCCCCCTTAGGTTCTCTGTTTTACAGATGGGATCTGGCCAGATTATCTAGCCGTTAAGAAGATGAATGCTCTTTTACCATCTGCGGAGCTTTTTCTTATGTCTGTGTTCACTTCTCTTTAATGCATATCATCCTTCACAAGAGAGGGGGGCTATTTTAGAAAATTTGAATGGATTAAAGTTAATTTATAATGATTAGTAGAAAGATAACCAAAGCACATTCAATGTGAAAAACAGCTCAATGGTGATGTTGTGCAAGAATAGGAAATCTCATTGTTAATAAATGTTATTAAGTTGCAGCTTATGACTTAGCAGAAGTGATACTCAGTGAGCTACCCATGGGCCTTAAATATAATGCTAGTGTTGATGGTAATTTATGTTAAATTCGTATAGTGCCTTACAGTCTGTGATGTGTTCTCGCATGCATTTGTCTCTTCTGAGTCCCTAAAGGAGGGAATGAGTAAAGGATAGTCCCTCTCTTTTACTAGAGAAAAACAAAGGGTTGAAGAGATGAGGGGCTTTGGCCGAATTTGCAATTAATCAGTGATGTGAGCAATCACGAATAACTAATTTTTGAACTTAGTATTTTGGTTGATGAGGAGGTAAATGAATCAGAATGTAGGTTAAATAAAAGTGGACATAAAAAGCATTCAGGGTGATTTGGAGCTATTAGCCATTATTCTGTCCAATCAGCTAGGATCTCTGATTTTGGGATTCACATTTTAAAAAGAAGCAGGCAAAATTCCAATTCTCCAGTTTACTGAAAGGCCAATTTATATTAGCTTGATTTATTATATACCTTCAGGTATTTTGAAAGCCTTCACAGGTGTAGGGATTTATGTGACCTCTGAAGAGAAGGTTATTCTTGCATCCAATAAATAAATGTCCTATATCTGTCTATCCCTTCATCTCCAGAACATCAGCATCATTGTCATTACAAAATAGGACCTATACCTTTTAGAATGAGGGCCATCTAGTCTACCCAGTTCTTGAGCTTCCTGGTTAATTGACCAGTTAGGTTACCAATTTCCGTGGTTTCTATTTGAGTGGTTATATTGGAAAACATCTTGCTTGCTCTGTAGCAATAAACTGAGACCACAAAACTGTTTCATGCTGGCTACTGTGCTTTAAATATTCAAATTTATTCTAATTCAGATGGTTGAATGGCCAGGCTAGAAATGAAATCCTTCATCTCCTCGCTGGTGATATTTCTTCTAGTGGAACTGAAAGATGGATGACATTTTTTACTTTTAAGTTAATGATGTTGATTTGTACTTGATACTCTTAAAGTACCAGTTATTCTTGCTTTGCATTTGCCCACTAATAATAGGTTTTCAATCCAAATTTTTTTTATGATAGCATTCACTTATAGAAATCGTTTATAGAACCTTTGGAATGAGACCACTAACTATTCTAGCTTTAAAAGCAGCCACATAAGTAATAACCCATTCAGTGTTGGTGCTTGCTTTTTATTGGTAATTAAAGTGATCTGAAATCAAAATGAGAATATTAAATAAAGCTCAGTTTCAGAGATCAAGGCAGTAAGCACAACACTTCAGACTGGCATGAAGTAATAGGAATGTCTTTTCAGCACAATTTCTCTATACAAAATGTATGAGGTCTATTTCAAAATCCTTATAGATTATGAAAATGTTCATATTCTTATAAACATTTCCTTGTAACTTTAATTGAACATGTGCAAATATGCAACAGTTCTTATACTGTTCAGGCAGAAGAGGCCATCATGTTTCTGGTGTGGCATAAGCAATGATAAGACTCCCTACCTGACAATAGATTTTCTATTCCGTAGCATGCACCATTGCTAAGAGGAACTTGGGATTAAGAGCTGAGAGTGTATAGGAAGAATGTGGGAGGGCTTGAAAACATAACGGAGGGCAGGGGCACTCAAGACCAGTGTCTTCCGTTTCTCAGTTTTGTTTAGTACTGTTCCAGAAAGAGATGTAACACAATTAGACTTATCAAGCTCTTGGTTAATCATCGTACTCTTTGATGGTATCTTTGCTATTCACATTAGTAGACCTCCCTCTTTCTAAGGCTTTATCTTAAATTCACTCTTCTGAGATTTAACTGTCTAGTATGCTACCAATAATTGTGCTACTGCCAACTTTTGAGAGCTTTCTGTGAGCAAGTCCTGGGAAGTGCAGGTTGGAACCAGTATTACATTTGCAGTTGTAACACTCTGGGAGGCTGTATCATTTCTATTTTACCTGCAGGGAATCTGAGGGTTGGAGGAGGGGTAACAAAATCATCACAAATTTAGCATTAAAACAATGCATCATTCTCTGGCTTAGGAGGTGGGCTTAGCTGAGTGTCTGGGGTCTGTAATCAGGGTCTTGGCCAGACTGCCAAGTGAAGCAGGACCTGTTTCCCTATTTATTCCAGGTCTTGGCAGAATTCGGGTCCTTGTGGCTGTGTGACTGGGAGCCCGAGATCTTTGCCAGCTTTCGACTGAGGTTGCTTCCAGTCCTAGAGGCTGCTTTCAGATCCTTGTCCTGGCACCTTCTCCAACGTGGCCATTTACTTCATACAAGGAGGAAGTCTGGCCTCAATCTGCTAAAAAAGCCAGTCTTATGGAACATAATATAATCACAGGGTGACATCTCAATACCTCTATCACCTTTGTCCGATTCCAGATTAGAAGTAAGTCACAGGGCTTGTCCACACCCAGACAAGTGGCTTACACAGAGCAGGGACCCTAGCGGGCAGGTCTCCCGAAAGCCAGCCTGGGGTCTGTCTGCCATGTGCAGGAAGTTAACCAGGGTTGCACAGCTGCTACAGAAGCCACCATCAGGTGTTCCCAACTTCAGTGCCCGTATGTTAACTAGCATGCCTTCTCATCTACATTGGGTACAAATGAAACACTTCATAAGATTACTGTCTCCATGTACTTGGTAACTTTTTAAAAGTATAACTTAATTGATGTAATTTCCATATTTGGCGACTTTCTTCATCCTGATTTACTCCTTAGAGTAAGGTACGTGTATTTTATCACTTCTGTTCAGACACACAGAAGAGCAGTGTTGAATTAGACACCCAACAGCGTGGCCACCGAGGGGCTCTCTGCTGCTTTCAGTCATGGGGTCATGGGAGAGAGAAAGTGCCCTTTCCAATCAAACCAGTAGCTTTGCATGCTCACTCCTAAGCACAGTGAAACCTGTGTGGTGTTTCTCCATTTAAAAAGTGTCAGTTCACTTTTATTATCAGACTCTCTAGGGAATCAGTAGCACGTACACTGTGAACCACACTCGAAGGGGCTGGGGTTCGATCCTGTAGCTTGGACGAGGTAGCTGCTGACGGCCCTTTTTTAGGACGAGAGATGAAAGAAGCAAAAGATCCGCAGTTCTTTTTCCCCAGATGCATTTAAAGACCTGTTAGAAAGAGCTCCTCCGTGATGTGGTTATGCCTGCTTCAGGGGCCTTCGGGTCACTTCCGTTTAGTCCTGTCACCACTGCTGATAGATGGGGAGCGGAGAGCCAGAGGCTCGTGCCAACCTGCAGGACAAGGAGAGGGACCCTGCCTGGGCTCACGTGTCTAGGGAAGGGGGAGATCCTCACTCAGAGGGAAGAGAGGGGCTGGCTGTCATAGCCTCTGCTCCCTCTGCCACCCACTGCAGCACCTCCAAGGGTGGCGAGCAAGGGATCTGGAAACGAAGCCTCCCTGTCTGGTTCCTGGAGGGAGGGGGGAGAGGTGGGGAGCAGGTGGGGAGAGGCCCCCTCTGCTTGTCCTTCATCACATACACCTGATGTATTTCCAGTTAGTGATTCCAGTTATTAATATGCCCTAGTTTGGAGGGACCTTCGTTTCTATGGTATATAAGTAATAAGGTTTTTCCTTAAGGAAGCAGTGTTGTAGCTGAAAAATAAAAACATTTCTCTGTACCATCCTGAGGTATTTGTTCATTCATTAATTATAATTTGTTTCTTTTTTTCCAGTTTAATTGCCTTTTAGTTTTTCATGAGTACAAATAAGATGAGAAATTTTTAAGGCTATATTAAAGCATGAGGAACTAAGAAAGCTGTACAACGAGGGATAGATAAATAAGCATCAACGGAGCTGCCTTTTCTACTTTAGGGAAAGAGAAACAGAAAAACAGTAAGAAAAAACACTGAGTGACGTTCCGAGCCAGGATTCATGGGGTCACTGAAAACATAATTCACTCTCCTGCACTAAATCACGTACCTGTCCATTTCCAAATGTGGCAGAGAGAACAAGTAAGCTAAAGAAGAGAGTGCAAAGGATTGTTGTGAGAGGGACGTGCTTTCCACCCACTGCCTGAGAGCTACTCAGCTGGCAGGTAATGATTAGGGTTTACAACTTAGTCCTGGTATAAAGAACCCATCCTTCCAAGGGGAAGGATATTTTGTTCTTCATTATTTATCATACTCCCAGGGCCCAGCATGATTTCTGGGCTCCCTGGTTATTCCGTTAGTTCTGTAGAAAAGGGGTCTTGAGCTTCCGTGTCCTGTGCCTGTGAGCCCAGGAAAGCAGCACTCACGGTAATCTACTTTAATGCTCTGTGTTGCTTCTCTCTCTTCGCTCACAAACATGGCTATTAAACCTGTATCAGTCACAGTCCCAATGGGAAACAGACGGCACTCGTAAATGAGGATAATTCCAGGAGGGCTTATTTACAAAGGGACTATTTACAAAGTAGAACCACTGGCACAGTCACCTGGTTTATTAATGAGAGAACCATTACCACTCTTAGGCCAGAAAGAGAGAAGGAGGAACAGTG
>PVKM010049890.1:0-10847 GCA_004027735.1 Carollia perspicillata
GTCCTGACTCAGCCCCTACACTCCCGGCTGTGGAGAGCACACCGGGGTGTGTGGTGGGTTACCGGGAGGCCTTCTGCAGTTGTGTTCTGATGAACATGCTTCTTAAAGGCAGACATGGCTCTTCAGGTGGCAGCCATGCCTCTACACACCTGAAGACACAGGTGACTTTGAGACAATGCAAAGAAAAGTAGCATCAAATTATTTCCTAAATGGTAGGATTTATTTTAATTCCCCCCTACAACTAAGTGAGACAAACTATTTACATAAAGCATAAGTAAAAACACTGTAATACAAGGTATAATGTACATAATTAAGAGTCTCTTATTTTTGCCCAGAAAACTATTGGCAGATAGAGATGGCAGGGGGGTCGCTAAAGAAGGCTGTTGGACTGTTAGCAGTACTTAGGGTCATTCTTTTTGAATTTTCAATTGATGAATTGGTTGTGGATATGGAAATTGGCAATTTACCAAGGGCAGTGAGTGAGCCCATATTTACTTCTGTAACAGTAGCTCAGTTGATGTTGTAAACATGTTGTTTTCCTCAGAGTTGAGGCTGGAGCAGGTGTGGGTTACTTTCCGCTGATTGGTTGGGTGGCTGCCCCCGCACAGCCCCCGCCAAAGTGTCCCTTCTCCGACCTCCCTACGTGACCCAGTGCAGCAGGCGGTGAGCTCCTGCCAGGGCTGCCGCAACTCCTCCCTTAAACTGATTTTTAAAAACCATGTATCTGTCAAATGTCATTAAACAACCGTCTCAGATACAGACCTGGACAGTTCTCAAGGGAACATTTAAGACCAGCAAATTAAGTTGAAAACTTTTTATTGCTCATGTCTAGCAACAAGATTTCAAATGGCCGTAATAACGACGATGGTAAGAACGGAGAAGCTGAAGAGTGTGCCCAGTGACCTATCGACACCTGAACCCTCCGACAGAAAACCCAGACTCCGCTCTCTCACTCAGATGACGAGGGAAGGCAGTGCTGTTTCATTCTAGGAAAGCTCCATAGTAATAGATGTAGGCTGCATTTTTAAAGGTAGTTTTTGAGAGGCATGAGGTCCATAATTTCCTGCACTTCTACCAAAATTTGAAGTTGACTTTCAAGAATGTCCAATGACAAAATAAAACAAATTTAAATAGGTTTATTTTGCCTCACAAAACAGGCAACAAGATTTAACACAGAATGAGGTATTTTGCATTTTGTAACGTGTTCAGAAGTTACACCCCATACTATAACAGCAATTGTCATATAAAAGAATGCTACAGTGGGCCGCGTTCATGCATTGTCTCTACAGAGGACACAGCTTTTAGTGGTGCATCCAGATGCTCAGAAGGACGGTTTGTCCCGTACTTTCCTTTAGAGTGCTTGAAGTTCAAGTCCAATGTTGGCCAACAGTTATGGTACCAGGGGAAAAGCAATCAACTTTAGCAGGAAGAACGTTAATTTTTGTCAAAGCTAAGAAGGGCAGCTTTTTCAAAATTGTGAAGCAGTGTGAAATTAACTTTGGGAAAACAGTCACATGATGTTCTAGGTGGCTCTCATTGGGCCCGTCACTCTCTCCGTGGCAGCTGTCACCGGCACGTGCCCGACTTTCCTATAAATAAATTTGCTTGAAGAGGAACAGTCACAACTCCCATTTCCCTAGGCGTCGCATTGACATCCCTGCTGCAGAACAACACCCCAGTGGCCTGGGGGTTTGTCCCTTTCTCTGTCTGATTGTGGAAGGTGTGAAAATTAGAGGGACGTCAGATTCCGGAAAGCTGAGCCAGGCCTCATTTCTGAAGAGCCATCCCACCGGCTTCTGTGCCGCATCTCCAGCGGAGCGGACAATGGTGGTGCTGGTCCTCGTCCTGTTCCTGAGATCCAAGAGTTAGAACAGCATTCATTTAAAGTGCGTCCTATCAGTCCTCTCCTTCGAGTTGGAACCAGTAACAGCCTAGTGAAGTCATTTCAAAGGACATTTCAACTTCGACGAGTTGTGAAATTCGTCATCTTAAACAGTTTACTCGCAAATTCGTACAGGAAATGGCACTGCCTATACTTACAACGGAGCGGGCAGCGAGACGTCCAGGACTCCAGCGCTCCCGCCTGGTGTCGGAGCCACCGTGAGTTTTCCGTGTTGTGGGGTTAAATTGCCGGGTAGTTGAAGAAGAGAGGGAGCGCATTCACCTTCTGGCCCGTGATTACTGATCAAATTAGGAGACCTGGGATACAGCTTCTGACCTGACCTACACTTCAGTTCAAAAATTAGCATAGAGTGATTTTCTACCACTAGCAATGTGTAATGGACTTTACAGTACATTTCTCCTTTCTGATCTGAAAGTATTCTTGACTGGCTAGCTTATTCTCGTCAACACAGTAAAATATGTTTATCTGAATTAGATCTGATACCAACTTTTATCATGGGTAATAAGCTTGATTTTTTCAATGGCGGAGCTAACGTGATCTTTAGAAACGACTATATGAGGTGATTTTTTTTTTGCTAGAAGCCGTACAATTGGTGTCAAGCTCTGAATTGGGTTTTTATGATGCTCTAAGTCACTTTGCCATGGGAATTATATTTGCAGTAGAGAACAGCTTCATTCCTGATGCTTCTGCTGCCGAATTTCTGGTAATAACCTATATTAAAATTGAATAAAGCCTTGCTCCATCTGCTAAAAGAAATGTACAATTCATCTTTACTATAAGTCCATTTTTAAAGGAGTATGAAATGCTGTCATTTCAGAAATCACTGCCATCACAGCAGCCTTGCAGATAGGCCAGCAGACAGGAACAATACATCTCATTCATTGTTTTTCAAAATCCAAAAGAGAAAAGAAGCAAAGGTTAAAGCAATCTACTTTCTTTAGTTCTGTAGTTTTGAAACAAAAACTGAATGCCTTGGATCAGTACTTATTGAGTAACAAAGCATCCTTAAATCAATTATAAATCAATTACTATTAGTGCTTTCAATAGGAGAGGACAGCAGTAATAAATTCCAAAATAATGCCTCGTCTACAGATATTTTCGCCTACATGGTACTGCACTGTGTGATATTTGGTATTGCCTTTTGTGTATTTCTCAGGTCAAAGTAAATGTCATTACAGGTTCTCTCATTTCACAACCACTGATCAGAGAGAAAAAGGGAGTCAGAATATGATAGGTAATCCACTGAACAGAAATCGCCAAGTACACCAGGACCGAAGGGAGGTACGTCACGTGACCAATACAATCTCCTTAAGAGAAGAGCAAAAAGTCTGATGTGAGTGATTTAAGGGGGTCATCTGAATACTCTACTCGCATTGGAATTTATTACTGGAGCCTTGAGATAGGCTTGTGGGGAGACAGACTGCTCTGAGGTGGACGCTGTTCATTGTTGTTTGTTATGTACCAGAGCACTGTAATGAGATAGAAATGCTGAATTCGAGTATAAGCAGTGGATACTTCAAAAATGCAAGCAAAAGTAAAAACAGTAACAATGAAAGCCCCAACGGAGCATGAATGCCACCCTGCAGCTAAAGACAGCTGATGGCCTTGTGGTGAAATTAATACGCAAATGGTTTGACGGTGCTGGTGAAATGTTCGTAATTAATTTTCAGAGGAGCAAGGAAAATGTTGTAAAAAAGAATCAGGCCATTTGCAAATTCCATTGCTATCAAGGCTGCACCTTTAATGAGCATCAAGGAAGCGTGGACACAAAATGATTAGCTGAGGGCAGACAATACATTGTTAAAATGATATGTCCTTTGACGGTTACACTCTAATGCATCCCCCAGGGAGCCCCTGGGGACACGAAACTCCCCAGCTGAGACTGCCCACCGCTTTGCAGGCAGCCTGACCCCTAATTACCAAAGACCCCTTCAGAAACACTCACCCACATAGGCTTTGACTCCCAGATTTCTCACCATCCTGCAGATCAAGAAGCGAATCAGGGCACCCTCCTTGCACTCTGAGTAGTTGATCCTGGTAACGTCCGGGGTTAAGAGCCAGACAGATCACGGGTCTCCACAGGGGCTTCCATGACACCCAGCTTGGGACTGTCCAGGTCCCCATCTTTTTATGGTCACCTCCTTGTCTGACCTTTTCCTACACTTGCTCCCTTTCTCTTGGGCATTACACCGTGAGTCAATGGGTCCAGACCCCTGGATTGCCCTGGACCATGTGAAATAACCCTTGCTAAGGACCAAAGCTTCTCAATGGCCAGGACATCTCATGCCTGCCCACTGCCCATTCCTTTTCAGTTCCTTTAGAATCTGCACCCCCACACACACGCACACAGAATCCTCTTTATTTCCCCAGCAGTAATGCCAGTTCCAGTCAGAATCTGCCTAAGCAGGCTAAGTGAAATGTCCCCAAAGGACAAGGGAAGCTCCGATGCCCTGAGTAAGCTCCCAGAAGCAGTAGCACAGAAACATGCCAAAGCGAGGTAGGCAAACGAGTCAGGAAATGCCCGAGTCCAGTGACCTCGTGCGGCTGAGCCCAACCCAGTGCCCTGACCTCCTCGGACTCACTGAGTTCACCGCATTCGGGGGTGCAGAGTCCTCAGTGTCCTCAAAGCCACTCGCCTGCAGAGCTGTGTTGGGAAGGCCACCCGTGCAGAGTGTGGGAATGCTGTATGTTTTCCTCCTCCCTGTAAAATGCCGGTGCACCGTACGAATGATACGCGGTGACTGGTCTAGTGTAGAGAGAGAACCCTGAACAACACTTGGTACTGTTTGCAAAGCACATGAATGTGACACTGAAGCCAATTTCCTAATGAAAACTAGGCAAACTTCAACCACACCCAGAAATAACCCTAGAAATGTAACTGCGATTAATGTCCTCTGACATCAGGTTCCTATGGCAGAATCACGTGGCTTGGTGCAGCTTACAAGCATTGATTTCTGATTCTGCTTCTTGTAGTAAAAGAAAACAAAAGACAATAAAACATGTCACACAGACATGAAACATGTGCCGAGTGTCCCCAGAAGGTTTTGGCAGGAATCACAAATACTCAGCCTGTGGAAGAGTTGCTGTGTGACAGGGGCCCCTGGGAAAGCCCACACTCGAGGGCCCGCGTGATGCTGAGCGGGGTGGAGGTGAAGTGGAGGCACCTGGGCAACAACTATACACAGTAAGAGAGAAACCACAGTCATTCCACAGCGGGGGGAAGGCCTTAGATTATGGCTAAAATTATTCTAAACCTATTGTTTCCCTGTTAAATAATAATTTAGAAAGATAACAACAATGACATACCCATGAGGACAGCTAAACTCCGAAGAATTGACAATTCCAATCACTTGCAAGAATGTGGAGCTACTGGAACTCTTGTTCATTGATGGTGGGAATTGTCTGGTGATACAGACACTTGGGAAGACAATGTAACAGGTTTTTACAGAGCTACGCAAAGCTTTATCATATTATCTAGCACTCATGCTTATTAGTTTTTCTCGGCTGATTTTAAAATGTCTCACTCCATAAAAATGGACACACAACACTTTATAGGAGCTCTTCTTCATAATCGCTAAAATCTGGAAGCAATCAGGATGGCCATCAGTAGGTGAATGAATAAACAAAATGGTGCATCCAGACAATGGAATATTACTCAGCAATAAAAAGGAAGGAGCTGTCAAGCCACACAAAGATGTGGATGAAGCTTTCCTGCTAAGTACATTAGATTTCTGATTAGCTCCAGAGGCTCCTGTGTACCCCAAGCCAGCACTGAGGGCCAAGTAAAGGAGGTCTCATTTTGATTGTTCTGGAGATTCATGTGGGAGGCTCCCAAGAACTCCACAGTGTATTTTAGGTAAATGTGGGCACTGCCTGTAAAATGAGTTCATTTCCTCCTCCTCACACTGTGGGAGCTTGGTTCACAGGGACTGTGAGGGGCGTGTTACTGACTCACAATGATGCTTCACTCCCCTGCTCTGTCTGCCTCGTGAGAGGGGCTGCAGAATCAGGGGGCCCCGGAATGAAAACAAACTGGTTGGAAGAAACTTCAGTTGCCCAGGGAAATTACATGGGTAGAGGGAGGAGGGCATCGAAACACTCCTCAGGACATTATAATCTCCAATCTATAAATGGAGAGATGGAAGCTCAGAGGACAGGAGCAACTTGCCCAAGGAGACACAGATCAGTCAGGTCCAAAGTTAAGTCTCCCACCCCTGCTTTCTGGGGACTAGAAGGAGACAGGCCATCCATCCACACAAAATATCTTGTTTAAAAACTAGTGGTTTAACTTACCATTAGGGAAAAAATACAATATGCACCACCTCGCACCAAAAATGTGCAAAGAACCTTATTTGCAAAAGATTTGCCAGTGCATTTGAAAGTAATGCAAATGTTGTCTTAGTGCGCCATCTAGGGGAAGCTCCTAAAGTGACACGCTTTTCCTCCACCTGGCAGCCTGCTGCATACAGGCCGGCCAGCGCTCTCACTCAGATCTGCACCCAAGCACATCCTCCCACGCAGAAGTCTTCTAGTCTGGGGCTGAGATAGAGCTGGATATCCGGCAACTGCCCAACCCCGGGCAGGTCTTCATTTCTTGTATTCCTTTTGTTCCTTTGGAATCTATTACCCAAGGCCATATGCCATGGTTTGCCAATCAAAACAAAGCTAAAAAAATCAATAAAATATATATTAAAAATTAAAAAAATTAAACAGAACTATAAAAAATAAAAAAAAGATATGTAAATTTAAGCCAAAATCCATGCGTTTAGATTCTAAAAAAAAAAAAAAAAGCTAAAAAGGAAGTTTATGCTGAGGGGGCGGGGGCTCTTTATCACGTCCCCCTGTTGTCACCTGGGCTTTTCCAATAGCTCCAGGGTTCCCCCTGCCTTCTTTGCACATCTGCCTACAGCGGTAGCTGCCCACCCTTACTTACCTCGAAGGCTTCCACCGAGTCACACTTACCCAGTTTTCTGATGTGCTTGGTCGTGCAGGTGTTGAGAAGGGTGCGCGCTATGAGATGACTGGTGGGGGTGCTGGTGGTCCCTCGGGCGGTAGGTGTAGATAGAGGGCGGAGCTACTCAACTCCACGGAGATCACCCGGGTGAAAACAATGCCAGTTTCACTTTCCTCTCTTCTTCCTCTTCAGGTCTTTATCCTCTTTTCCCCTGGTCCCCTGCCCCGTTTCCCTTCCCGGACAATTCAGTCCTCTGATACATGAGGAGGCCTAGTGTGGGGTTGGTGCGGCGGCATCCACGCGGAGAGGCGGTCTGCAGAGAGGCACTGCATTGTTGGGGAGGTGGGCGGTGCTGCGTACCCCGTGGTGCCGGGCAAGGACCCTGGGCTCTCTCGGAGAGACCTGCAGGTCTGTCCCCACCCAGGTCCTGCTGTGTTTGCACCTTAACCACCCCGACTCCTTTCTAAGGAATCGGATTTCTGCTCAGCTGGATCCACAGCGCCGCTGAGCACCCTTCACCTGTCCCTAAACCCCGACCTCTCCCTCTAAGCTGTGTCCCTTTGCTGTTCTGGGGGCCGGGGGCCCTGAGAGGTGGATTCTCTTTCCGAGGTGGGTGGAGGGCGGGCTGAGGCTGTCTCCTCGTGCGTTGTGAGCACAACCAACCTACCTGCACTGAGACTCCAAACGACAGGACATTCCTAGGGCAGGCGTCCAGTGTGTTCAGCACCAGGGGCTGCATGATGCAGGTGGATGTTTCTAGAACATTCCACAGGTATCACCCTTCTCCTCCATACACTCCAGTTTTTCACTTCTTGATTGTTTGGCCAATGGTTTTACAAAGCGAAAGGACTTCATAAATCTTTGCCTTGTCTTGATTTTGCCTGAAGCCTCTAGGGCTGGACACCTCCCTAAAGGGGACAGCTGGATAAAATAAGTACCTGGGACAGACATTCCAGCAGCAACCACTGCAGGTTTACTGTAGCCGGGAAGCTGTGATCCCAGCATGGGCTTCACAGTGTTGTCATTTGTCGATATTTCAGGGTTTCAACTCCCCAGGGTCAGTGTTGGGTATGGATGTATGGGGTTGGCCAGAAGGTCAGTTACATTTTTTTCTGTCTGATGAGTGTAGTAGCTCTTAGGTATCTAACTTCATTCGAAACAATTTTGTTAGATTGCATTGTGACAGCTGTCATACCAGTGAGCATTTTTTAAAACTTATCAAACAAAATTGGTGCATTTTTGTGCAGCCATTTTAGCATTGAAGATGGGAGAATATACACATTTTCAACATCTTATGCTTTATTATTTCAAGAAAGGTAAAAGCGTAACTGAAATGCAAAATGACCTGGGCAGTGTATGGAGAAGGTGCTGTGACTGAGTGAAAGTGTCAGAAGTGCTTTGCGAGGTTTCTTGGTACCATTGACATTTTGGCCAAATAATTCTTGGCGGTGGGGCTGTCTCGTGCATTGGAAAATGTTTAGCAGCGCCCCTGGCCTCTACCCACCAGAAGCCAATAGCAGGAGGTAGCTGACATACTTAAAATATCCAAGTCAATAAAGTTATTGGTGAAAATGAAAAACGTCTTTTATTTTACAGGAAAAACTAAAGGGCCTTTTTGGACAACCCAATAACTACTTCCTGCTGCACTGGAAACATCTTTCACTGTAGCACGTGGAAGATGCATGACTCCATCCCTATGCAGATGCTTTGTCATCAGCCAGATGCCTCGTTCCTCCAGGTGTCCTCCGGGGAAGGCTGGGCCCACTGACAGCTTTATGAGGATTACACAGCCCTGTGTCTCGCGTGACTAAAAATAGCTCTCTAAGTTGAAAAATTTCAGCAGACTCACATTCTTCTGCATGAGGCGGGGAAATAGTGCCTATGATATCTCTTTTGAATTTGCTTAGTGTGACTCTCTGCTTTGAACATGCTTTTTTCCTGTTCTTGGTCAGTAAGCTGGCATGAAAATCCCCCAGTTGGTTAGGTGGCTGATTTTCTGTGCAAAGTCTAACTGATGTCTCGACAAACCCAAAGAAAAGGCTGTATTGTCTCCTGAAGCATCCTAAAGCGTTATTGTTGGATAGCTGCTTTTGTAACCTATCAGTTCTGTACTGAGATCCGCCCAATCTTCCACCTGCCTCTGTTGACGTTTTAACAGGAGCAGCCTGAGGAGTTAAGTTCCTACACGCTTAATTAGTATCACCATGAGGCACACTTCTGGGTTGTGCAGCCATTTGGCACAGCGGGCTCAGCCACACAGACGCAGCATTTTAGGATAGGAGTGGGCTTTGTACCATGTCCTCCTAGGAGCTCAAGGTCCTTGAAGGACTCCTATCCCCCAGAGAGAGCCAGCCGGGGGACTATCCATTGCTCATCGTCAGCCCCTCCTAGCCAGGCATATTTGTGACACTGGCATGCCCTTTTGTCATGGTGCATGAACGGCACGGTCTGAAATGTCCAAACTGATAGTGGGCTTGAACCCAAGAGTGTTTTTGTTTTTTGTTTTTGTTATTGTTATCAAGAGTTGTAGAAAGTGTAAAGACTGCCTCATGGATGAAGGCAACACCTCATGCCCCGCTGTGACTGAGTCACCCAGAAGGCTGGAGACTTACATGGGTTGACAAGGACCTGAGATGTAAGTGTACACAAGTGCTTGGGTCCCATTTCACTCCTTGGAAATCTAGACGGAAGTGCGACCTACATGTTAGGTATGTAACACTGGCATGCATGTGACTAACGCACAAGGTGTTTGGGGTCCACGGAGTGTCTTCAGTCTGTCGATCCCGGCCACCAGAAGAAGAAACAGTGTGTAAAGGAGAGGATGGAAAGTCATCAGAAAACAGCAGAGAGTAACTGGACAGTAGGGGAAAAACACCTCCTCCCTTCTGTGGACTGGATCTTGCCACGGATACTTCTGGAAGAATAGCCTATGGAATATGGAAGGATGCTGACATTAATCCTTTAAAAATACCTAAATATTTTCGTTTTTACGTGACTTAAAATTCGAGAAGCTTGTTTTATGATAAAGCATACAGTCTGCAGGTACTGATGTTTTCCCTTTGTGTTTGTGTGTTCATTTATATGGTTGTTTGGGGTCAGGAGTTTCTTCAGAGGAGGGCGGAGGAAGCTGCCCGGTGCTGTCCCTCAGGCTGAAACTGCAGCACCAGCCTCAGCTAAAGCCCCCGGCTTGTGCCGCATTTCTGGAAAAATGCTCATTTCCATCCGTGGGCCCCTGGACGGTGCTTGCCAGTGGTGTGCCACGTTCCTGCCTCAGCTCCTTGGTTTCCTCAAGGCCCCTGCTTTCCCTTCCCCTGCAGAGGAAAAACAACCCGGGCGACCTCAAAGGAAGTTGCCAGAATGAAGACAGGTCCACTTCGGGAGCTCATTCATGCTCTTTGCCACGTCACATATGGGACCCGCAGTTACAACTCCAGCGAGAAGATGGAGTTCATGTTTTAGCACCCAAAGATGAAACACCACTTCGGGCACCCAGAAAGGTGTTCTTGCTTATACCTACTTAGAAAATGAGAATGAAAGTTGATCATATTTAAATAGAGAAGAAACACTCTTTCAGGTCTGACCTGTATCTTACTGAGATGTCGATAGGTAAAGCTAATGATTCTCTCTAGAATAATATCATTTACATTACAGATAAAAGGAAAACAGTAACAGTGAGAAATAGAGTGAAAAGTTGTGTTTTGCACAGAAAGGCCTTTGCCGTGTTGGACGTCAGGGTCCAGATGCCCATCGCGGGTGCGTGTGGAGCGGCGTGGGTGCTGTGCCTCGAGCTGGTGCGCGGTGGGTGTCACGGCTCTTGTGAAAAGCCTGAGGCTTCTCTTTTCTAAAATAAGAGTCACGAAGGGTTTCCATTTTTCTAAATCTATCAGAATCTCTTGGAGAAAGTGACTCTCTTTTTCTGGATAAAATCGCATAAGCAAAAAAGCTTAACCCAATATTGTTAACATAATTAAAGGAAAGGCTTTCATTCTT
>PVKM010049891.1:0-10847 GCA_004027735.1 Carollia perspicillata
CTGCCCAGTCTGCTTGAGAAAGGCCTCCCGAATCTTTTTCCTGTCCACTGTTCCTGCTTTACCTCAGGCCACACTGGCCTCCGAACTTTGCGATAACTCCCTGGCCTGGGCCCGCTGTGGTAGCCACTACCCGTGTGTGCTGATTGAAATGTCAATCAACTGAGATTAGATAAAAATACAAATTTAGCTCCACAGTCTCACAAGCTGCATTTCAAGTATTTCAGTGGCTGGTTGCTGGTGGCCCTAATGGACAACACAAGTGGGACACTCTTGTCACTACAGACGGTCCTGCTGGCCCTCCTGTCCCACCGAGCCCCCTGCCCCCAGCTCTCACCCCCTCCACTGCGTCCTTCCTGTCGCCGCCGGCGTTGTCTTCGCAGAAGCAGTGGTCAGTTACGGCACCCCCTGCTTAGAGACCTCTGTTGGGTGCTGGGTACCAGCTGTGCCCCTCAGCAGGCCAGCAGGCCCTCCCTGCCCTGCCCTGCCCCCCGTCCTCTCCCTGCCCTCCACACTCAGGAACTCCGGCCCGCGCTCTCCAACCCACGGGTGGCCCTGCTGCTTCTGTCCCTCCGCACCGCCCCGCTCTGCGTGGAACACCCCCTCTGCCCTGCAGTCTGCAGGCCTCCCGCACTCCCGTCTGCCTGTCATGGCTTCACAGCAGGAGCTCGCGGTGCCGGCCCCTCTGTCCGAGGGGTCTCTAGGGCGTGGTCTGCTGTGGTTTTGTCTTTGACCTTCGGGATCCCTTTGTAAAACACTGTGTACTCCCTCCTATGGTGTTTGTGTTTTTTTTACCTTTTTATCACAGGTTCAAATGACTTATTTTGGTGACTAGGAAACAAAACATTTAACGTCTTAGAGGATGAAAACAATCTGAGGGTTGACTTAGTTGGAATAAATCTTTGACAGTATAATTTGAGAGCATCATTGAAAATGTACTCGTAAAGACTTCAGGGAAGTTTCTCATGTGTGGGGCTTCTCTAACTTGGCTTGAACGTTTTGGCGTTCTGGGGAAAAAGTCTAGGTCTAATAAGAGAATTCATCATTAACCTATGTTTCTTCCAGTTTTTTCCTGAATCCAGAACTATCTGCAAATGTATCACCCTAAACTGAAATCTGGCTAAGACAAAAAAAATCAGGAAGGCTGATAAGTTTAAGGGGTTACGATTATTTATTCAAGAAGACTTTTCTGATTATTGGCATTTTGAATCATTCCTTTGTGCGGTGCCCTGGAGGTTTCTGACTTGGGTGGAATACATTTTAAATGTGGGAGCGGTGCACCATGGTAGGATGTCAGTGAGCGAGGAGGCAGGGAGAAGGGGGTGGGGGCAGGGAGGGGGCATCCATTTCCAGGCCTAGCGCACGTGGGAGGTGAGGATCTGGAAGCTGCTCCCTGGAACGCCCCTTCACCTTTCACCTGTCCCCTGAACTGTGCACCCAGACGCCTGGGAGCCTCTCGAGGGCCCTGTGCCTCGGTTGGAAGGTGGCTGTCTAGACGGGGCTGTCTTTGTCACTGTCTGTCCCAGTGCCTGGCCTGGGGTGGCCTGGTCTGGGGCAGCTGGGCCAGCGTTAACTCCCCAGAGCAGCCCCTGCGCACAGCGGTTCCCCTGCTTTTCCTGGAGGTGCAGCTGGGGACTGCTTCTGGAACCTTCCCCCCTCCCCGCTCCCTGAGTGTGTCTCTCGGGCACCACTGGTCACAGGAAGCCCGTTGCTTATGCTGTGCCTTGGGGAGGAGTGGAATTATTTTTGTCACGAGAAACAATGTGTTCATGGAGGCCGGCATGATTGGATCACGCGTTATGTAACTGGCTTTCCGGGACGGTGCAGAGGATGGCCGAGGCTTGCCCTGGCCTCGGGGCAGTGTCCTGGGTGTCCTGAGGCTCTCTTTTCTTCCCGGGGATCCTGCGGCCACCTGCTCTGGGAACGGGGTGCTCTGTGCAGCTCTTAGGGTCAGCCTTCTGCGTGCTCCTCGGCAGCTCAGAGGTGGGCCGCACTATGTCATCCAGGAGATGTCTCTTTCATTCAGGGTGTCCTCTCTTATAGGAGATTACATAAATAGACACTTTCAGGTAAAAAACCAAACCAAACCAACCAACCAACCAGCTTCAGACAGCAGGGGTTTGGTTCTCGGCCATTGCAGCGACCCATGTGTCTTGTCTGGCCACACCCAGCTCCCTGTGTCCAGGGGTTAGACCTTGGCCCAGAGGAGGCAGTCCTGTCCTCCCAGGTGTGGAGTAGTCAGAATAAGCTAGAAATGCTTGATTGAAAATAAAAGGTAGTGTTTCTTTTGGCCCTAACTTATTATGGAAGAGAACTGGAAAAAAAAAGTTGATTTTATAATTTTGTTTTCAGAATGTGCCTTCTTATTTTGCTTAATACAGCCCAGCACAGAGATGCCAAGAAATGATTTTTAAATTTTGTTGGTAACTCTCGTCACCAGCACTGCCGCTTGCTTTGAAAACTGGAAGTGGGGGTCCTGTGTCCTTCCCGAGCCCAGCTTCGGGTCCTCCATCATCCCTGGCCAGCATCCCCTAAGCCCACGGTCTTATTTCAGGGCTGGTTCAGGGCTAGGGTGCTCCTTGGAAAGCGGTAAATGCCAGCATGGATCACTGGCCCTGGTTTCTGGCAAGGGCCCCGATTGTGCGCCTGGTTCCTTTGTGATCGCTAGTGCGTTCCTGGTTAGTTTTTCATCTGATAAGCCTGAGTCACACACACATTCCGGAAGCCGCTTCTTATCTCGGACGGGAGATGCATAGGTAGATACGGGCTTCGTGACCCGTTTGTTGAGCACCTCTGAGCAACGCCTGTCTGCAGGGCCTTCTCTGTTCGCGTCCTGGCCTTCCTCTGGCAGTGCGATGACAGGCACTTCGTCAGCAGGAGGCTCAGGCCTTGCCCCAGTCCGTGGTACAGCAGGAGGCTCTGCTCAGGGCTGCTGCAGGGGAGCCGGGAGGGGCTGGTCTCGGGGCTCAGGCGAGGCACCCCTGCTCTGGGGTCCTCGCCTTTGCAAACCTCTTGGAAGCTGTCACGTGCTTCCTGCCGTAAGCCATGAGGGGTGGGCACACCGTGGATTGTGGGGTTCCTAGGAGTGGTAACACGTTTGGATCTGATTGTGTAAGTAGGTGAGACAACTTCCTGCCACCAGTAAAACTTTGCCTTCGGCCAAAATTCTTAACTGGCAGAGCCTCGCTGAGAAGCTTGTCAGGGCTCTGCTGCCCTGAGTCCTCCTGCCAAGCGGGGCGTTAGTGGGCTGCCAGGTGCAGGAAGCAGCCACTGGGCTCCGTCCCCTGCGAGACTCGTTGAGCCGTTTCCAGCTTCAGTATGGGCGGCGTAGCCTCTGTGGCTGTGTTCCAGGGGACCACAGAGCAACTCTGTCGTCTGTTTAAATCAGAGTATGGCCCTGGCTGGTGTGGCTCAGTGGATTGAGTGTCTGCCTCCAAACCAAAGGGTCGCCAGTTCGATTCCCAGTCAGGGCACATGCCTGGGTTGTAGGCAAGGTGCCCAGTAGGGGGCATGTGGAAAGCAACAACACATTGATGTTTCTCTCCCCCTCTTTTTCCTTTCCTTCCCCAATCTCTCCAAAAAATAAATAAAATATTAAAAAAAATAAAATAGGATATGTAATCCGAATGCAGGACTGCCAACCTCGTGTTCTGTTCCAGTTTTAAAGCACGTGACCAGGGCGCCTCACCTGGTGGATTGGACGGAATTCAGGTTGTCAGGGAATTGCTTGGTCAGCAACTGTTGCATTACATTTAAATGAGCAGGCTAAAAAGCCCCAAAGTTTGGACGTCTTTTATTGGGGGGGATGGTGTCACATGCGTGGGACCAGCTGGTGGTCAGAGAATGAACTTGTCTCACGGAGGCGTCTCAGTGCTGCCAGCTTCGCCGCACGAGGTCAGCACGTTTCCCGGTCGAGCTGCACCTGAGAACGTCGTCTGCTCCATCGCTCAGTCTGGCTGACCAGTCTCAGACCTTCCATCTGGATGTTTCTGAAGCCTGCTGGATGAACCGAAAGACAACAGGTGTCTTTGAAATGGACTTCCACTGAACAGAGCGAGTTCGTCTTGGAGAAGCAGGTGACGAACTTGAGGAACTCCCGGCCAGGCTGAACCTGGGGTTGGTGGAAGAGGCGACGGAAGGCCGTCACGCAGAGAGCGCATGCTCAGAAGGAGAAGCCTGTTTACACGGCGGAGTGCCTTCTCAGATGCCTCACGCTCAGCCGCTCCAAAAGGAGTCCGTGTTTGGGTTCTGGTTCCACCTCTGGAGCTTTGCCAGTCCCTACTGTCACTGCATGGCCAAGAGCGGCCTCCCTGCCTGGACCATGACAACTGTGGCCTGAGAGATTCGACTGACTCCCAGATCCAGTCTGGTCACTTCTTTGGGTGGAAGTCCAGGCCTCGGGGGCCTAGGGCCTTTTGTCCCCTGGCCTGTGTGAAATCCACTGTCCCCACCGTGAGCCTTCCCACCCAGACCCTTTCATCCTGCCTCGCTTCTCCAGGGGGCTGCCTCCCCTGCCCGCATGCTCTCCTTTCCGCCTCGGGCCCTGCTTAGCCGCTCTGTCACCCATCAGTCCCCAACCCAGGCCCCAGTGCTGAGAACGCTTTCCTGACTGCTGCTTCCCGGGGCTGGGCTCATCCCCGTCGGCCCACCAGGCACGTGTCACCACTGTGTCTGCTTTTGAAGTCACCTCTTTCCCTCCCAGGCCACATGCTTGGGACAGAGACCAACTGACTGTCTTACTTACCATTTGAGCCTCAGTTTCCAGCACAGTGCTGAGACATGCTGGGCAGTCAGCATGTTTTTGTGAAACGGGGGAGAGTGTGAGTATTTCTTTTAGAGTGTGAGTGTGTCTGATGTATTAATAGCCACCTTTCCGATAAGCCAATCATGGTGGAAACTCAGGTATCCCAGTGGGGGCTAATGGATGCCGTAGTTAAGTTTTAGCTGCATCCACAAACTCAGGAATAGCAGGTTGCCATGTCCTTTCTGGAAGGGAAATGGGTACTCTTCCCCCTTCACAGATGTTGAGGCCTCTGGGATGCCAGGGAGTAGCACCTCCTTTTCCTGCCCACGCTTTGGCAAAGGTGGGAACTACACACAGTAAGAGCAGAGACGAAAACACTCCTCTGCTGATGGAGACTAAGCTGGAAGGCCAGCTGGTGGTGGCCCGGAAATGGCCCTGCTGACAGAGTGTCAGGGTTCGGTCATGGGGGCCTGGAGGACCATGGTCTCCCCAGGTCGGGCCCTCCACCTTCTCGGGGTGAACGAACCCTGGGGTTCACTAATCCAGCCCCGCCCAGCAGGAAACAAGAAGCCCTTCTCCCCAGTAGTGGTGCTTTTAACATCAAAACCAGCAAGCTGTTGCCTTTCCGAAGACACGAACCGTGGTCGGTGCATGATTTGTGGAACTCAAGCAGTGAGGCCCCCTGCCCTTTCTCCATACGGACTTGGGTGTTTTAGAGTGCATCAGCTGACCCAGAAAAGATTACATAGGAAATGTCTTAACAGTTTTTGGGGGTGAGGGAATCAATTCTGAATGTTTCATATTAGCATAAATGCGTTGGGTGAGCGAAGGATTATGTCAGGGTCCTTCCTTGTTTGTGATCTGGGGCCCAGCTGAACTGATTTGACTGAGCTCTGACCTTGAATCACCTTCAGCAACCTGGGGACCAGTGGCAGAGGAAGTTTGGAGTCCGTCTGGGGTACAGGAAACACGGGCCGGGAGGGGGTTCCCACGGCCGTGAGGATGCTGGGGACTCCCTCGTCCTCTACCGTCTGGTGCAGTTTCATGCGGGACAACAGTGAGAGTCGAGGGAGAGCAGTGAGCTCGGGCCTGCAGTCTTTCCCACGGCGGCCTGAGGCCAGCCTCAGTGCAGCCCGGCAGGACCCGCCCCGGGACCGGCTGGCACCTGGGCTGGTTTCGAGGAAGACTTTTCTCCTCTTCTTCCTCCTCTGCGTTTGTGTCTAGCCACCTCCCTCACCCCATCCACAGCTTAAAACCCGCCTTTAACTCTCCTCAGCGAGGTGCCTTCTGACGGCCTCCTGGGTGCAGGGAGCGGTTTTGAAACTGACAAGGGAGTCACACTTCTTTCCCAGCCGTGACCTTCTGGGGTGATTGCCAGCCATTGTGGAAGACAGGATTGCACTGGTTCTGACTCAGCATTTGGTGGACCCATTAGATCCCCTAAGCCAGTATTTGAATGTCGATTTCCATTTGTTTGTAATGAAAGGAGGACTTTCCTTTGAAACTTTTAAAGGAATAAAACTCACATTTCGAATGCCTCCAAATCAGGTTTTCCTTTTTAAAAAAGCATGCTGATGGGAAGAAAATGGTCACTCACCGCACGGACTTTAATTCTGAGGATACACGTACAAGTGTAAACATACCCCCTGCCCTGGAAGTTAACACAGACACTTTGCATGGAAGGGTTCTGGACACCCCTGTTGTGCGGGGGGCACAGCAGGTGACTTCCCAGCCTCAGCCAGGTGTGAGCCGGGCGGGACCAGCTTAGTGTGCTGGGAGAAAGCGTCCAGACCCCTGGCTCTCCTCTCCTTTGGGAGGAAGGTGACAGCTGAGAAGAGTCAGGGTTGCCCAGTGGCAGACGTGACCACGGAGCACAGAGAAGAGTGTGCCTCTGACCTTCGCCTGTCCTTGATCCCTGTTCCCCTTCCCTGGGCACGGAGCTGGTGTGGGGGAGGAAGGGGATTGCTTGGGGTCGGACTTTTTGCTACATCATTAGGGACCAGACCCTTTTGTGTTTTACGGTGTAATTTTTTTAGCCCGTTTTGTGAGAGTGAGGCCTTCTTCCCTACCCTGCGGCTTTGTGCTCTTTGCTCGGGAGATTGAATGAGACGGGGCGAGGGTTCTTTGTGTGAATGAAAGGGAGCAGTGACAGGAAAGACACTGTCGAGACCCAGCTTGACCCCTCCCTCACTAGCCTCCCGCCAGGGATCCCACCAGCAGGTTGGCTTTATGCTAAGTGACAGGGCGGTTGGACAGTTGGCAGTGAGGTGATACATGGGGAGGACAGGGCCCGATATGGCTAACTTCAGAACGTGCGCCTTCCCTAAGGTTCCTCTTGTGTTTTTGCAGGCTTGGCTGTACTTTGGAATCATAATCACAGGAGGAGGGGGTGCATTTGAAAATCCACAGATGCGGGCCCCACCCCAGAGATTCCGGTTTAGTTGGAATGGGTGCGGCCTGTACTTCCCAAAGCCCTTCAGAGATCCTGACCTGCAGCCTGGGCTCAGGGGCCCCCCAGCAGGACCCCCTGCGGGTGCCGTGCCTGCTCTCGGAACATTATTGTAGTCTCCGTGATTTCAGGGGCCTGAGTTTTTTAAAAAGTTCAGAGGCGTTAGATAGTTTCAGGAGAGATTGTGACCAGTTCACAGTCTCTGATGACTGACTCAAGAAAGAGCCTCTTAAATTTAGGTGACTCAGCCACTTAGAGCTGTTGGGTCAGGAGAAGCCTCGGTGAGAGAGTACCTTGGAGACTTTCCACGCTCCTAAAACCTTACCGGGGTAGTTAGAAGGAGGCTGGGCAGGGAGCCTCGAACTGGCTCCCTTAGTGCTGGTCCCAGGTGTTTCTCCCAGGAAGAGAATGGAGACGGAACTTTCGGGAACAAAAAGTGCATGGGCACCGTCGCTGCAGACAGAGCTCTTGGAACGTGAGGTTAGGAGTGGGGTTCGGGGGAGAGGACCGCTGCCCCGCTGCAGGCTTCCGTGTTCTTTCCTCTGTCAGCACAGTTTTTGTCCACTCGCTCCCTTCCCCCACCGAGCCACTTCCTGGCCCCAGCTACATTCTTTCTCCCCTCCTTTGATTCTGTTTTACATTTGCTTTTTATGTTATCAGTGCGTGGGAGAACTGGGTGTCACGCTCCGTTGGGATGCAGGGTGTGGCGAGCTCATTGAAAGACCGGAGGGGCCTGGGGCCAGGGAGATGGGAAGTTAGAGATCACCAGGGGGTCAGAGGTCCAGCCCTCAGCCCAGCGGTCAGGGAGGCAGCTGAGCAGGGCCGTCTGAGGGGCCTGCGGTTGCCCGCGTGGTTAGCACTGACCATCAGGTGAACTAGGCAGTGCCTGCCCCAGCGGGGTCTCCGCCCTTGACATGTCCACAGAGAATAACACCCCTTCAGTCAGACGGTCCCCCGTTTGCTTGCTAAAGTCAGTTTTTCTAAAGATCATCACCCAGCTATGTGAATATTGCTTATGTCACTGGTGGATTTTTTTAATGGGACATTTTTGTTTTGTTTTCTGTGTTGCAGAGAATCTCTATCTTTTCATTTTATTTTGACAACCAGTCGGACAGAGCTTGCCACTCTGCTAACTTTCAAGGTGCCTAGCAGCGTTTTACAGATCGTTTGGGATGTTTCTCATCATTTTAGTGGAACCATAATAAATCATTTATGAAATGCACCTTAGAGGTAGTGAATCCGTTCTAAGTTATTGCAGAATTCCTTGTTCTGCAGAGCTATGTCTTTGATGTAACGTGGCCCATACGTAGGCCAAGCCTTTAAAGGAACACCCTTAGTTACTCTCCAGTTCATGGTGCGGGAATATCTCCCAAGCCGGTTGGTGTACACGCCCAGCCCCCAGGCTGCGTGCATGCAGCAAGGGCTGTCTCCTGGCCGTGGCCTTGGCCTTGTCCTTGTCCCCGGCCACAGCAGGGACTCATCCGCACGGCCTGTCGTTAGGCCTCCCCAATGAAGCAAAAGAACATTTCTTGACTGTGCGTCCGAGTTTGACCAGAGAACTGAACATTCAAAAAGCCTCTTTGTGGGACAGTGGGGCATTTCACTTAGAACTTAAAGAGAAGACATCTCCTTGTTGACAAGTGTCGCTCTGTGTTGAAGGGTGTGGCCTGAGATGTAGTAATGTATGCGGCCCCTGAGAGACGTGTCTTCAGAGACGCCGGGCAGCTGGCGCCTGAGTTTCCTGTGGAGGCCCAGGGTGGCCTGCCTGTGTCCAGCCCTGCGCCCGGGCCGCCCTTCAAACTCAGCGTCGCTCGAGGTTAAGAACTAAAAGAACCGATTTGCTTCATTTCTTCCAACGCGTTGGGCCCCTCTTCCGTTTTTCTAGTTCTACACCAGAGAAGTATGAAATGTAGGACCTGAGAAGGGAATTTTCATTCAAATGTAAGCTGAAGTTTGAAACATTAGTACTCACTCATTTTCATCTTCTATTAAGAAATTAGTCTTGTTGCTAGTTTTCTGAGGTTCTTCTTTAAGGAGAGGTTGCCAAGGCTCTGAAAAATAATTTCTTAAAAATTCCAGGAACCTTACCAGTTGACCGAGTTTTGGGTGCCCGTGAACATTCCTGCCTTTGGTGGCGGCGAGCGTGGTTCTTTCTCCGATGGCTGAGACAGCCTTCTGTTGTCTCAGGGCCAGTGGTCCATCAGCCACACGATGCACCGGCTTTAGTTTTATTTTCACATGTGAATCAGAGGGTATTTTGATTCAAAACCAGCAGTCTTAACTTATAATAGGACAGGACTGTTGTTTTTCAGATGCGAACGTGTTCGGGGCCACGCTCCTGCCCCACCGTGAAGGACCTTGGAAAAACAAGTGGCAGGTGGCCCGGCTCGGCTCCCCCGGTCGAGATGTGTTTGCCTCCGGAGGTGGAGCGAGAGTAATTGTATCTGGCAGACAGCGGAGCAGCACGGGCGGCCCCGCCGGCTCTCGGTGGCTTCTGTCTGTGCAGCTTCCCTTTTTAATTCAGACGGCGAGTGTCTGCAAATGCCTGTGCTAAATTTTCCTCCTGCTATCAGACGCCGCGCACGTGTTTCTAAGAACGGATGGTCCCACATTCCTCTCTGCCTCCCCTTTCTCTGCTAGTTTATTTTCAGTAGTAAGTTAGTGGAAACAGAGAACTCGGCCATCTTCTTCTTCTGGTCCTGGGAGCCACTCTTCAGCAGTGATGAGTGGGGAAGCAGAGGCAGGGCCCGGGTCACTGACTCAAGAGGACAGTCCCCTGGACGCACCCCTGGGGAGTGGCCCTCAGTGGCAGGTGCTGCCTAGGGGCCCAGGCTGTGGCCACTTAACCGGTTTTATTTCTTAACGTAGTCCTAGTAAATTCAAAATTAAAACATGAGAAATGAGTGCAGGCCCTGTCAGGCGAGGATCGTTGGAACAGCTCTAACCTGTCAACCGTTTACACAGAAATCACCTCTGCTCACTGGAAGCCTGTGGGGGGTGGGGGAGTGGTTTGGCGCCAGGGCTTTGAGCAGTTCCCTCATTTCCATAAGGGACGGTAGCTTCTAGACTTTCGTAGCCTCTGCCCTGTTGTGGCCTCACTGGGGGGACCGGAAAGCAGAAATAAAGCCACGCCAGGGGGCTGACTGCACCGGGGCCTGAAAGGAGGGCAGAGCGTCAAGACAAGGGCCAGAAGGGTACAGGCTTGACCAGCAGGCAGGTTGCTGGTTAAAACAGCCTGTGCCCGAGGACACAGCCGGGTGCCACCCATCCCTGTGCCTGCTGGGGGCAGCTGGCCCGGGAGGGCTTTTCTGGCAGGTCCCAGGGAGCTCTGAGCTCCCCGCCCCCCCGCCACAGTGCCCACCTGGCCCAGCTGCTGCTCTGCACCCAGGACCCACCCAGGCAGGGGCAGCACAGACGGGCGAGGAAGAGTGGCTGGCGGCACCGTCCCAGTTAGTCACATGTGACAGGACGGGTTCCAGTCCCCCCGCCGACCAGTGTGGAAAATTTCTGGCCTCTTTTTTAAACCCCCTCCCTGAAATATAAACAGTTGAATTATTTTCCAGTTTAGTCAAGGAAGTAGAGAATCACATGGGAAATATTTTTGTAATAGACAGAGCCACTCATTTTGGGTTGCTGAGTATTTCCACACACACACAC
>PVKM010049892.1:0-10847 GCA_004027735.1 Carollia perspicillata
GGACAGGGGTCTTGGCAGTGACGCCATCGGTGTGACACTGAAAGCTCAGGCCACCAAGACAACTGAAGGAAGACGAATCCATTCCCAGAAAGGGTTCCGTATAGAAAGGGGGCTGCATAGGAAGCTCTCGAGTTTTTTTCCATTTCATTATGATCTGGGATATGTCTGCTCACCTGGCACCTGGTCTGGAGTAACCTCATCCTTCCAACATCCCCCAAACCAATCTAGAGCTGTAAAACTTTAGGATAAGACCTGGAATGTTGTTTGCTAAATAAAATAAAGTAGATCCCATGGGGTTTAATTATGATGACACTAATTTTGGACCCATAGTAAGTTAAATGGTGCATGTGACTCATAGACAGCCAATAAAATAGAAACAGTGCCGAAAGGCCAGAATGAGAGATGCATCAGAACATACACACTTGAAATTAGTTTCCCTTTAAGTAAGAACGGCAGTTAGTGATCCCAAGGGTACTGGAGATTAGAGTAAGGCCAACGAGAAACCAAGGTACCCTTACCAAAGTAGAGGGGGTTGTTCCCCTGAGCACTTCAAAGCCCAGGGAAATGCAAACAGGAGTTTGCTGCCAAGAAAGGTTTATTCATTAAGGAAACGATGTGGCTCCCTGATGGCTTCTAGGAAATGGGTTATATAGGGGACTAACTAAGGAAGTAGGGTCATGGTCAGGGTCATGTTTTCTATTGATTGTCTGGAGCTAGGGTAGGGGCAGTTGGTCAGTGCACCTGGTCCTGAGGTCAGCCGTGGCATTGCTCTGTCTGGTTTTACAAGGTTGTGGTCGGTGGGGTTATTCCACTTTACCACCTCTAGAGCTAAAACACAACCAGGGCCCAGATGTTATCGCTAGTGAGATTGAAACTCTGTTTCTGCGGTCAACAGACCTGAGGCGTTGTTCCTAAAATTACTTGTTGTTGATCAGAATCACATTGTCCTAGGGCTTAATGATAAAGGGAATGGACAAGCAAGGGAGGGGGAGAGGGGTGAGTCAGGGGTGCTGGATGAAGCCAGTTTGGGTTAAAGGGAAAGAAATGAGAAAAGGTCAGATTAAGTAAATGAAGCTTCTGTGCATCTACAGTGTTCTCGTGAATTTAAGAGAATGAGGAATCAAGGAATTTAGGAATATTTAGTTAGATTCCTGAATAAAACAATTAAATTTATGATTTTTTGTAGACCTAAGAGATCATTCTCTCTCAAACATGAAAGTAACAGTTATAAATAAAATATCTTATCAAGTTTATATATTTTCTTTTATTTGGCTTCCTAGGAAACTGATTTGAGAACTTGATGAAATGAAAATTTAGAAGAAAATATAAAAAGAAAAGAGTCATGAGGGCAGAAGAGAAAAATCAAAGAATGAAAAAATAGAGATAAGGAGAATGAAATTAGTACACATTATTATTTGCCATAGTTAGTAACAATCTGTTGAAGAGCTGCTAAGTGCCAAATACTGGATTAGACTCTGAAAATGAAATAATGCAACATTAAAAAAAAAACTAATAATGTTGGCATCTTGTCTTTAGGATGTTCTGAGTTTGATAAAGGCAAGACATAGAAAAATAATAACAATGCAATGTGGTAAATTCTATAATCTAGGAGAATACAGTCTAAGTGAGGAGAGACAGAAACCGAGGTAGTAAATAGAGGGTAGTAACTACTATTATTTTTGTCTTTTCTGTATTGCTTCTCCCTTCTTTCTCTGGTGTCCAAACTCCCCTTTTCTGGGTGAAGCTGTGTCAGGTAGTTTAAGGAACCACAGGAACATTCTCCTGATTCAGGTCTAGCCCAGCAGGGCTTTCTTTGCAGGGCCCTGATCACAGTGGGGAAGTCAGGAATGATTTTGGGATCCGAGTCAGAAAAATATGTATTTTTGCGTACTTTTCTTCAAGAAGTGCTTAGAAAGATTATCCTCTCATTTGTTGGCAAGCCTGGAAGATGGCTGTGGGGCTTCTGATGGCCATTTGTAAACCACCAGGACAGAAGAAAGGGCAGGAGGGCCCGAATCTGAAGGAGCCCCGGGACCTAGACAGGCCGAAAATCAGCTACACAGCATCTCACACAGGACGTTTCCCGGGAGGTTTTCCTCTGCCCACCAGCAAGTAGCCATAACTCTAATTTTTACAGAGGATGTCATATATTATAGGCAGTTTCTATATGTCTTTTTTGAAAAAAGAAGCACCATTTTGATTTTGAATTTCAATCTCACTATTTTGTTAGGGAATAATAAAGTCATAATTTCGCCATTCAAAGGCAGACATACCTAATGAATTCTGATTTTTCTTTCTTTTGTTTTTTGGTTAAAGAGATGTAAAAGGTATAGTTCAGAAACAAAAAAGAGAAAAGCCAGTTTGTGAGCTTCCAGACTACAGGACTTCTGAGATTATTCAAACAACACAATGGCTTGTGTTTCATTCTGCCACTCCCGAATCTGGTAACAGGATAAAAATACACACAGGAAATAAGGTGGATTCGTGAATGGGTGCAGAGAGGCTAATTTAAAGCTCATTGTAAAAGGTACCTATCAACAATTTAAGACACTGCACTCTCTTAGAAGTGTATCTGAATAGACTTCAAAATGAAAGAGAATTTATGAAGTGTTTAGCTCCCAGTGTAAAGCTGCTGGAGTTGACAAGTTCATTTTTAATATTTGATTTGAAAATCTTGGTCACAGCAGTAGCATGTTAAGATGCAAATTAGATTTCCCAGGAAACAGGAGAGATGCACATTTTAATTGAATTTCTCATGAATAAAAGGTTATGAAGGCCCCTACTGGACGGGAAGAAACATCATCGTTTCATTTTGGATAGTTTTGGAAGTCTTAATGATCTCTTTTTTCTTTATTTTGTTCTCCAGTTTGCGTTAACAATCTCCCTTACTGCATCAGGGTTTTGTCAAGAAGAACTAGCAGGAAATATGCTTTTTAAAATAGTCAGTTAGTTACAAAGGAGACAAAGTGAATGTGTTCCCTGTGACTTGGGATCTGAAGGGAAGGCCTTGATAAAAGACCTTCCCTCAGGGCACCTGCCCAGATAACACTGAGGTTGGGTTTGCATTTAAATGCAATCTGCAGATTTTTTGCTCTAAGAGCTGTCCATCAGCCTAAAGAAAAAATTAAATCCCTTGTTCCTGGACCAACCAAGGATAACCAGCTTTTCTCTTCCAGTAGATGTAGCTCTTCACAGCATCCTGTTCAACTCTTAAGATAAGTAAAGAAGCTTTAAGCAATGCTATTACCCACTTTATGAATGTTCTAATGAATTACCATATTCTCTTGCTGGGAGACCCAGAGGCTCACATGTTCTGGTGTCTGATGCCTTCCCCATAACACAGTAATTATGCAGATGAATAAGGGTTTGCTAAGAAAAGAGCAGTAGAAGGAAAAATGGCATCGGGGATTACAGCCAGAAAGGAGAAAGACTACCTGGTTCCTCTAATGATGGCAGTGGTAAGGCCCTAGAGTGAGGGTCCCAAAACAGTATCCAGAGGAGCGACAGGGTGGGAGGTGAGGATGGGCGGCTCCAGTCTCGGGCTGGGGCTGTCACACTGTCCCCGTGTGAAGTCAGTCCTTGCCGGGCTGGTCACCACAATGGCAGCTGGGCTGGGACAGGAGACAGGTGAGGCTGAGAGATTCCAAAGCTTTGCCAAAAAGCAGTTTGATAAACGGATGATGAATTTGATCCAAATTGGTAGACAGTGCAGACAATGTATGCATTTTATACATTAACTATATTTGTTTTTAATTTAATGTTTCGTGCTTTACCCATACTTACTCATTTTTTTCCTTTGCCTTAAAGCAAGCAGGACTTTGCAATTATAACTAAGTTTACAACTGAAAGGAAAAAGAAAGAAAAACCCTATTGCCAGATGCTATACTATACTCATTACATAAAGGGCAGGCAGAGTTCGATGTTGAATATGGTGAACAATGAGAACATTTTATCTTTTGATATTTTGGGCAGCAAAATGGCACCAGGTGTCAGACCGTGATTCTCGAGCTCTGACTCGGTACTTGAGTTCTGACTGAGAAAGAATTCAGAACCAAGACTCCAGCTATAAGACAGAGTTTATTCAGAAAGTCACAGAGGTAGAAGTGAACTATAGAAGTAATGGGCTCAGGAAGTAAGTTACAGAAGCAAAAGGAAAGCCCTTGTAGCTTAGGGGAGAGAGGCAAGGCAAACCTGGGGGTGGGGAGCGGACATGCCCCCTAGAGAGAGCCACACTGAGCCTTGATCAGGAGGTCTCAAGGGAGGATCCCAATAGAATATTCATCAGCTTTCCGGATGTGTCCTTTCAGGGTCCTGGTCTGTGCTGATTGGTCAGCACCAGGCAGGAGGTCATTAGTCATTGCTGCTGGTCCTGAGTTTGGCTGTGGCATTGCTTGTCTGTTTTTGCTGCTTTTCTGAGCCTGGAGCTGAAACACAACTGAAGTCTAGATGTACTTGATGTGGGTCAGTACCTCAGGGGCTTAATGCTTAATGCTTCAGCCCCCTGTTTGTTCCCCCTCTGAGGGGGTCTAGCCCACATGACCAGCAGCATGCCAGGGGAGGAAAGGTCAGGGGAGGGTCTGAACCATGTGACTAACAATGTGCCAGGGGAGGAAAGAATTCCCTGGAGGCCAGGCCCTTGGCTTCCCAGTTTTGCCCTTTGCCGAGCATCTGAGGCTTCCCACCCTGGTGACCTGTGCCTGGCCCACCGTCCTTGCTCTGCTGGCATCTCACTGCCCCCACAACATGACTGAGACAGTTGGCATTTTACCAATACAAACCTCTGGCATCAGGCACTCCCATCCCTTCCTATATTCACAGACATTTAACATATTGAAAATATCTTCTAGCTTTTACCTTTATACCTCATTTCTATTTTATGGCATCTTAACGCAATAATTATTTCACTGTTTCTGAAATGTCCATAATAAAGTTTTGGGATATTTAGAATATGTGTGTGTATGTACATAGAGGTTATGAACATATACATATATGTAGAGAGAGAATATATATGGGAGGATTATGCAAACTTTATAATTTACTACTCTGATGAAACATGAATTGAGGTTTATATCAACCATTCTAATTGGTCGAATGCATATATTAACACATTGAATTAAACAGAAAGCCAGTTCCACTTCATACTGGAACTCTTCTCATTAACAAGGATCCAGAGAGGAAGGGGCCAGGTTTCTTGCTGTTGTAGAGGGAGGTCACAGATAAGTAAGTAAGGGAGGAGGCTAGAATGATCCACCAGGTAGTGGAAAAGACAGGAGACGTTAACATGAACTGATTTAGCCTAAGGTAGAGTCAAATGTTTGCACAGGGAATATATGTTGCTAATGTGCATGTACACGGGATGGTGTATGGACATATATCTCCCTGCTTTGTCAGCTGAGGGGGACTAGAAACAACTCAGTAGCACTGAGAACATCTGGTGCCCTGGTCATAGCTGCTAATGCCATTCTCCAGTGGATAGAGCAGGGCTCCTTGGTCCTTTGAAAAAAGGGTTGCTACTATATTGGAGCAGGAATTATACAAGAGAAGGCCAGGGCATTTTGTGGTGTTGGAAAGTAAGGAGGGGCTAAAAAATTGTTTTCATAAAAATGAAAACTGTGGTGATAGGAGTCTTTAGGGACATGAGAGCCAAATGACCAAAGCTGCACAACAAAATAAAGTAGCACTGGGTTTTAACCCAAAGCGTAAGGTAAGTACCAGTGAGTTCACGTTAATATAAATACATCAGATAGACTCCAACTGCCCGATCTTTAAGTCTCCATTCCACATGGCAGCTGTTAAGGCTCGAATTTTGTGCCCCCGAACTTCAAATGTGAAGTCCTAGCTCTCAGCACCTTAGAATTTGATGTCATTTAAGAGTAGGGTGTAATGAGTTAAAATGAAGCCATACTGGAGTAGTGTGGGCCCCTAATCCAACAAGACACTTCTCCATAAGACAGAGAGATTTGGACACAGACACAAGCACAGGGAGAATGCCAAGTGTCCTTGAAGGCAGAGATCAGGGCGTGCTCATGCAAACCAAACACCTCCCAAGACATCTGCAAACCCCCAGAGGCAGGAGAAAGGCACAGAACAGATTCACCCTCATCCCCCTCAGAAGGAGCCAGGCTCACTGACATCTTCATCTCAGACAGTCTTGCCTTCAGAATGATGGAACAATACGTGTCTGATGTTTAAGAGAGTCGGATAGTGGTACTTTGTTAGGCAGCCCTAGAAAACCAATATAGTGACTTCCTTTCTAAGAATGGAGTCTGGAGAGAGAAAAAAAAATGAGAGAAAGAAATGGAGAAACCAGACAAACGCTATACCAGCTGGATGATCGGGGCTAACACCAACAGTGTTGAGTAACATTGGCAGCGTGACCCTTAATTTGATGTGCTGGAAAGGACGCGTTACCTCTGTGGCTTTCCTCACAAAAACCCCACAACCCCAGTCCAATCATGAGAAAAATGACAGACGAGTCCCAATTGAGGCACTTCTGCCAAAAATACCTAACCAGTACTCCCCCAATGTGTCATCAAAATCAAAGATAGTCTGAGGGACTGTCACAGGCAAGGGGAGCCTAAGGGGACATGAGCACTGAATGTAATGTGGGGTCCTGGATGAGATCCTGGGACAGGAAAGATGCATCAGGTTAAACATAAGGAAATCTGATTAAATTATAGGTTTTCATTAATATGTCAATGTTGGTTAATTATAATAAATGTATCATATAAGATGTTGATAATAGAGGAAAATGCTCAGGCCATATAAAAGTTCCCTGTATTCTCAACTTTTACATAAATCCCAAACTGTTTAATGATGAAACGTTTATTTTTAAAAAATGAAAAAAATTGGATCAGTAATCCATCTGGTAATAGACTTAACATGCAGGAAGCAAAGTGCTGTGACATACAGCTTCATTCTGTAGGAAATTCAGCTTACAGTAATTCCCAGCTTGCTCACGAAAGCTCATGTACATATTAAATAAAAAATAGTACCATGATAAATTATCGATTAAATTATGCCATTTTGTGAGGCAGGACGTTTATTTCAAAACGATGTCCAACAGCGCTTTTTTCATCCTTTTAAAACCATAACTAATAAGTAGTTTTCCCCTCTCAGTTTGCTAGGACTCAAAATAGGTTTTGACATATTACCCTCAGACGGTTGCATCAACAACTTGTGGTTCATTAATTTCAGCTGAACAACTTCTTATGTTCTATGGTAATGACTGAAGAGAAAATAAAGGAGTCGAGTAAAAGATTTATTGGTAACTTTTTATCTTTTCTATTACATACAGAATCAAACTTGTCCGGGGATTTGGGGCGAACTTGAGCTGTCATTCATTCCTTGCCTTGTCAGTGCCAGGCCATGGCTTGTTACAATCAACAGATGGGTCACTAAACTACCAAGTTACGTGTAGTACATTACCTTTCCCACTCGGACATCTTTTACAGTTACGTTCGTGTGTATGTGTGTGTATTGACAATACCTACTCTCTGAGTAACTTACAAGTGTTTAATACGATATTGTTGACTGTGATCGCCAGGCTGCCCCTGAGATGCCTAGAGCTCATTTGTCTTAGAACCAGAAGTCTGTGCCCTCTGACCAGCATGTCCCCATTTTCCCCACCACAGTCCAGCCCCTGGCAACCACCACGCCACTGTTTCGTAGGTTCCAAATCTAAGCGAGTTCATATCTCCAGGGCACTCATAGTGTCATGAATAGAAATATTTTCTTCTTTTTTTCCCTTCCTGCAGAATAATATTCCATTATATATGTAATGGCACGACCTTTGTGCCCCACCCTCCCTATTCACCTGACGTCACCCCAAGCAACTTTCCTCCCACCCCACCCCATGAAAAAAGTCCTCCAAGGGAAATGTTTTGCCAATGTAGAAGAGATGAAAGAAAACATGGTGAAAACACTAAAAGACATCAAAATCAATAAGTTCAAAAACTGTTTTGAGCAGTGGAAAAAATGGCTTGATAGGTATATTACATCAAAAGGAGAGCACTTTGCAGGTGACTGAAGTTTAAACATATAAGAACAAATACACGATTTTTATAAATAAATTCCATTTTGGGGGGTCCCCCACCTACTATATTAAGGAGGAGAATTATCTGTGGGTAGAGCAGAGGAGACAATGCCAAATTGGTAGCCTGAGGTTAGTGGTAGGGGGCCAAGGAATTCACAGAACGCAGGCGGATGAATAAGAAGTCCCACAGACAGTGTTCAAAAACCTCAGACCTCTGGACTTCGGGGTCAGGCAGGCCTGCGTCTGCTACTTGGCTCCCTCATTACTGGTTCCTGGACCCTGATCAGAGACCTGGTCTTCCTAAGCCTCCCTCCTTTCAGTCTATAAGTGGGCACTGCTTTCCAAAAGAGAAGCCGCCTCCACAGTTGTTGTGAGGAGTAACAGTGTTAAATGTCTATGAAACTGTAATGTCCGGCCCAAAGTAAGCACCTCATAAACGTAAGCTCTGTGGAGTCAAAGACTTTATCTGCTTCATAACTGTTTAGTAGGCACTTGGCACTACTGTTTACTAGGCACTGCTTAGTAACTGTTTATATGATTAATTGATTAATTGGTTATTTAATGGCAGCTACTTATGTTGCTGTTCTTGTATTCTTTGTTAATGTAAGGTCCTGCGCTATACAATATTCATAAAGAGAGATATGATTTTTTTAAATTCTTCAACCCACTTAGGCATGAACTACCCTCAAAAGGTTTAGGGAAGATGGCTTTGCTCTTGGGTTTCCAATATACCAGGGGTCTCTACATTCTGAGTTCAGCCAGGAGAATTAGTCTTTTCTAACATCCTATTTGGTCGACAGAAGTTTCCTCCTACAACTCTTCACATGAATGCTTTTAAAAGTCAAAACACACTTTTGACTTTTACTTCTGGCCTTGTGCACTGTAGCCTATCTCTGGTGGACCAAATGCGGCCGTTTCCCAGCTCCTGGAGGCGACTTTATAACACTAACGTCATGCGTCATGCTGTCTCCTTTTTCCTGTTAGCACCTAGGAGTAGCAAATGCCATTGTTGTTTCATGTAACCTTTACAGTGTCTTGCATATAAAGTGGGGACAAAAGTATGCCATTTTAAAGGTTACAGCTATTTCTAAATTCTAGGGTGAATGCCAGCATCCTCCATTTGCTCTGCAACAATCTCTCTGGTGACCCTTCCAGACACACACATCTAAAGCAGTGGAGAAATGACAATCTACATGCTTCAGACAGAGCTGTTGTTATATATTTCATCATGTAAGAGGCTTTTTATTTTGAGTTGAGTTCGTCTTTGCAGATATTATTATGTCATTAAGATGTATTGATTTTTCTCTGGTTGAGGGCAGGTAGGGAGGGTGAATAAAGAGGTGAGAGACAATGAAAGCATCCCAAAGAAAAAGAATCAAGTCCCAGTAACACAGAAATAAGCCAGCAGCTGAGAAAGATCTGTCCAGTGGGCGAACCCAAAGAGAATGGGCAATGCATTAGAGGAAGATGGGTATCAGATCACCAGTTTTAACCTTTGCACATCATAATTCCCTTCTATTTAAGAGAATGAACTCTACAGCCAAACTGCTTGGGATTAAACTCTGGGTGAATCGCTTATTAGTTACATATCTTTGGGAAACATATTTAGAAAATAGGGGTAATAATGACAGTACCTGTATTATAGGACTGGTGAGATCATTAAGTGAATATATTTATTTTAGTTCTCAAGTGCTTCATGTGTGATTGTATCACCAACACTACATTTATCCTCATCCCAAGAGTTTGTAAAATCTTAGGTGTGAGAGCAGTGCTCTGGCTGTGTTTAGGGGCCTGTGTCCATGTTTTGGAATGAGGTATGCTCAGGCATGAGACAGCGATGATGAGACGGCTGAAGGTAGTCTGTGAGGGACAGAAAGAAGGGATGAGCGAGACAGGGTGAATTTCTAGGACACACATGGAGTCATCTCAGAACTACTTGGGAAGAGAGTTAGACTTCCTGCAATTATTCAGTATGGTAGCTCCAATTGTCATTGCATACATATTAAAAGTAATAGGCACCCTAGAGGTCTAGAGAATTTGAGGACACTGAGGTTTTAATATTGTATTACTATCAATTTATTTAGGTCACAGACATAATCTATTGATCACCTGCATGAGCCTGAAACCCTCCTAGGTGTTAGAGATAGACAGCTAGAGCCTACATTTTGTTTGGGGAGAAAGATCACGAGCAACTAAGCAAGTTTATGCAGGATAGTTACAAATTATGATATGTGTTATTAAACAGGGCATAAGAATACAGAGCACATGCTCTACATAGGATATCAGGAAGGCATTCTCTGAAAAAGAACTATTTAGATTGAAACCTAAAATATGTAACAGAGAAAGCCAATAAAAACCCAAGAGAATAGTTTCCCAGGCAGAGGGAATAGCAAGTACAAAGTCCTGGCAGCAAGAAAAAGCTTGCCATGTTCAAGACACACAAAGGAGGGGAGTTTGGCTGGACTTGAGTGTGGCAGGAAGGGTGGTAAGAGATGGTGCAGGCAAAAGAGGCAGAATCCATGTCATGTTCAACCTTGAAGGCAAAGGTAAAACACTGTAGGATTCTTCTCAAACAAGGAGACATCATGTACAGGCTTTAAATCGGGGAATGAAATAATATGTGTTATGGCTTAAAAATACTGTAAATGAATTGTGCATGTGTCTAAAGCAAGTCTCCCCACCTATGCCCTTGACTAGATCAAGGACAGCAAGTTGTCCTCTCTAGTGGCAACATGCAGAGAAGCTGTTACGATGTCTTTTTTCTATCATCTTTTAAAACCTTTATCAATCCTGCTTTCCACTTTAGTTACCA
>PVKM010049893.1:0-10845 GCA_004027735.1 Carollia perspicillata
AAGGTGACATATGGTTTGATTGCCTGTTTTGAGACCAGGTTCCACAGAACTGGGAATTTTGTATCAGGTAGGCAGTGGGAACCACTCAGTGTAGGTTCTCAAACTGAAAATGATACAATGACTTGCTGTTTAAGGAGAGATTAATCTGGTAGTTTTATGTAGGGTGGAAGATGGGGGTGGAGAGACGGATGGGTTTGCTGCATAGCACCCTTACATGGGTAGCATACTCGTTCATGTGACACAAAAGTCTGGTTTTCCCCCGCTTTTTCCTCTCATGTCTCTATCGATCCCATTCTCATAAATGGATGCTGAACAGTTACGGTAGCTGCTTCTCCTTCAGTTAGTGATTTTGGAGTAATCTCTTTTACTTCAATACGTGGTTTTTGTAAACAGCTTTCCTTCTCAAATTTTTATTAGAGATTAATGATGAAATGGCAGAAAATTCACACATTTTGATAGGGAACACCACCTAGTGGAATCACAGTGTGGGAGGGACCACCTGTAAGGGTAGTTCACGTTTTAAGACAGTGTTTCTCAAAGTGTGGACCATGCGTGACCTGAATTAGAATTCCCAAAGGGTTTGTTTAAATGTAGATGAACCCCTCCCCAAACCTAGTGGGGTAAAAACTTTGGGAGTAGATGGGAGACTTGCATCTTTAATCAGCAAATCCGGGTCCTTGCCTCATATATGCATACTAAATTTGGAGAACCACTGATTAAAGAATTATAATTTTCTGTGGAATTATTCTAGCAAGTAGTCTTAGATTTCATTTCTTGTATTTTAGGTTGTTTCTTAGCGGAACATTTTCAAGTGGACTGACATGTGGCATCTTACTCTCAGGGGGAAGCCCAAAAGAACATTCATTTGGTGGTTTTGGTCCAGTTTTGTACTTTTCTTATAGTGCAGTCAATTTCCTGTTTTTGGTAAAACACACAGGTTCCCCTTTGAAGGGCTGGGTGCCGTCGGCGTACGCAGCCCATCCTGTGTCGTTTGTGTCTCTTCAGGTCGAATTCCTTTTCTGTGATCAC
Organism: Carollia perspicillata; assembly: GCA_004027735.1. Classification (NCBI taxonomy): domain Eukaryota; kingdom Metazoa; phylum Chordata; class Mammalia; order Chiroptera; family Phyllostomidae; genus Carollia; species Carollia perspicillata. The sequence continues at coordinate 1,030 of PVKM010049893.1, forward strand.
GGCGGTGTTCCCAGTGCCTGGAGCTGAATGATTCCCATTCTCCCTGTTAGACTGCTTATTTCAAATCCCTTGAAATTATTGGGCTCCTCCTTAAAGTGAGATGTAATGACCATTGAACCCGTATTTATAAATTCTAATAACTAGCCAGCCTTGAAAGAAAAAAAAAAGTTGAAACAGGAGTTCCAGACACTATCTTGGGAGGGCAGAAGGAATTTTCTAAGTAGAATCTAGCGTATTTTTCTGTGTATAATGTGCTCTCACGTTTTTGTGCTCATTATACACGGGATTCTTAGACCCATGGTATGCAGTCATTATACCCGTGTATAATGCTCGTCCTTATTTTTCCCTCAAAAGTTTGGGCAAAGGGGTGCACATTATACGTGGCAAATTACGGTACTTCCTGGGTGAAGACGCAAACACTTGGCCTTACGGCTGGCTCCCGTTCAGTCGCACCTGACTTCGCCTTAGCTTCACTGATCTTTGGCTAGGTTGCCTTCTGTTACTTACCTGACGGAGAATTAACAGGTAATTGGGGTTCTTCTGTTCATTGTAGGTGGAATTAGGAGCGGAACTCAGAAGTCCTTACTTTCCATGGCTATAACAGACAGCAGGCTCCTTTTCATTCTCGTTTCCTGGTAACCTTGAAACTAAAACATGTCTGTCTTATGCGTTTAGGCTGATAATCATGCTTAATATGATTATCATGAAAGAAATGGTCAAAATACTCATTTGACCAAAAAAAGTTAGTTACTCTGTCCTGTTTACTTTCGTTGTTGTTTTGAAAAATCTCTTACTGATCCCATAATGCTCATTTTCTTCCTCCTCTCCACAGAACAGTTGATGGTTTTTGTCATTCAAAAGAGTATTTATCTCATGATTATTTTTCTGTTTTATTTTTAAAACAATGCATGTTCGTCTAAAAAAATTAGTAAGCACCAGAGGGCACGAAGTAAGACTTGAGAATCAGCGAGGCAGCCCCGTCACCATACACTTCAGTGCTGCGTGTCGCCTGTCGTTCTTCAGCCTTGCAGAACTTGACACTGTCCGGCTACCTGCGATTCAGTTCAGCCTGTCTTCTGCCGAGACGGGCTTCCGTCGTTTCCTGTTTGTCTCATTTCTGTCCCATTTTGGCAGAGTTCAGATGGTATCTTTGTTTTTCAGGACATTATTTTAGAGTACTGCCATGGCTTCAGTATTTACATAGACTTTCTTGCCTTAATGTTTATAAATTTAAAAGCCATTACTTTTCTCAGGGAATTAGAGTTGTAGGAAACTGACTCTGAACGGGGTGAAGCGTGACCTGTGGGCTGGGAGGAGAGTGTGAGGCAGACAGGTGAGACCACGGTGAACGCACACTCAGTCTTTCCTGCTGATCAGTGTGGGTTCAGTCTGCGATCCCAGAACAGGCTTTAATGATAAGATCTAGGAGTGTTTTAAAGTCTGTTAATATGGATAGGCCTTGAGGCAGAAGCCTAATTTTTCCTATCCCATCCCCCCAGGTCCGGGCCCTGTAAGTGGCTATGGATGTTGCTGTATGGAGTGGGGGTGGGGGGATTGTGCAGAATTTTATCTAGCTTTTTACAGAAAACTCTGTGTCTTAAGGGTAGATTATTTAAAATGTGTCTTTGCAATTATTTGTGTAGCAGTCCTGTTTTTGTTAGCTGCCAATCCCTCAAAAACAAGGGTAATTAGTGCTTTATTCACCCTCTTATTCCTGATCATGCCTTACATATGATGCATTAAATATTGGTCAATAAATTAATAAATAGAAATAATGAAGAGGACATATTACAGAAATATTTAAATTCCAGTTATCAGAGTTAAATAGAAATATTTTTATTTTTGTTTATCCATTATTTAAGTAATAAGTAATATTTCTTGAAAAACAACTCTGTATTTACTCTGTATATATACAGAGTCTGGCAGAAATAGTCCTTACTTGAGTGTGGTCAGTAGAGTAATAATATGGGTGTAATATTTATAGTTTTAATTTGAACATTTCACCTAAAATGTCATATGGTGTGCTTGAGTGTGATATTGTTATATTACAGAATTACATCCTTATGATTTTGTAATAAAAGCTTTTGTGTCCTGGCTGGTGTGGCTCAGTGGGTTGAGCACAGGCCTGTGAACTGAAAGGTTGCAGATTTGATTCCCAGTCGGGGCACAGGCCTGGGTTGTGGGCCAGGTGCCCAGTAGGGGGCGCGCGAGAGGCAACCACACATTGATGTTTCCCTTCCTTTTTCTCCCTTCCCTGCTCTGAAAATAAATAAATAAAATCCTTAAAAAAAAAAAAGCTTTTGTAATGAAAAGGGGGCGTTATTTGTGCCACATCCTGTATTTTGTGAAAAAACCAACTGACTCACCAGTCTGCAACTAGTTGTTATTATCTATGATTAAAAAGAAAGAATATGAGCAAGATTAGAAAGTTGTGTTTCCCCACAGTTGAAATGAATTTTTGTTTTGAGCATTCATCAATGAAAAATATAGTTTTGAATTCTTTCCTACTTTATTTTCTGAAGTGGAAAGTTAACGAAAATTAAGTTTCAAGGAAAGTATTTCAGCCTACGAGAATTGAAATGACACCCATTGAAAGGCTGCTTGGAGCTCACGGGCAGCGCTTCAGTCTCAGCCGTGTGTGCACGACTGTACGTAGTGGTGTGCAGGCGGGCTCCGGGGGCGAGTAGTGTTTGACTTTTTTTCCACGTGTAGGTAAAATGTGCCCACTGCAAGTTTTTATAAGCTTAATGAGCCTATCTACAACTAATTTTACTTCTGATAACCTTTGAGATTTAAAAGGAAAATAAAAACCAAAGCTGTTTATATTACTTTGAAAGCAAAATACTTGTAAGAGAGTGGGCCACTTACATTTGATAGCTGAAAGTTTCAAAACATTTGAGAATTTTAAACATATAATTCTTGTTCTGTAATTGGTACCTTGAGTAACTTTTGGGGTGCATTAGAGATATTTCCAAAAAGGTTATTTTTTATAACAGCTGTGATGCCATGACATATATACTTAGTTCTTGCTGTAACCAGCAAGCTGGCTTAAAGTATGTTTAGTTCTTTCCACATTGTGCTATTATATATCTGGTTTGTGTTTTAAAAGGTTTTATTTATTTAGTTTTAGAGAGAGAGAAAGGGAGAGAAACATCGATGTGAGAGAGAATTCGTTGCCTCTCGTAGGTGCCCCAACCAGGGACCCAGGCTTGTTCCCTGACCCAGAATAGAATGGGCAGACGATGTCCAACCAACGGAGCCACGCTGGTCAGGGCTATCTGGTTTATTTTTATTGGAATATTTAATGCCAGTGGAGTAGGGTTTTTTTTTTTCATTAAATTTTTAAAAAGATTCCTGAAGAATAAATGTTCTTAGCAGGGCCTCTGAAAATTCACTTAAGGGGAAGATTGCATTTAGGCAGTTCTACATTTATACCAGTAGGGGGCATTATATACCTGTAAAGGAAAACCCGGCGCGGCTGTCTGGTGATGGGCTGCTTATTCTAGGCCTAGTATTTATTGTTGGTATTTCTAGGGACTTAACCAGATTCCTCTCCACCCCAGGGTCACTCTCTCGCCTGTCATCCTCTAAGATGTATCGCTTGTTTTCATCCATAACTGGAGCACAACCTGCTGGTGTTCAGTGGAGTCATGGCACACCTTCCGAGATTGTATTTAGGTGCACGAGTAAACCAGAAATTATGAATCCACACACAGAAAATCAGAGAGCTTTATTAGATTCAGCATCTATTATTTTAACATTTAGTTTGCTAAATTGATATAGTCTCTAAGGAATTCTTTTCAGAACAGTCATCATCTAATTAATAGTGTGGAATTTACTTATTAAAACTGCTTATGTCTTGATACCATTGTGGTGTTCATACTACATAGTGTTTTATTCTTGGAATATATTAGCAAAATATTCATAAGAGAATATTGTTTTAGGAGATTATCTCCACATACGCGTCTGCTGATATTAGCAGTGCAGAATTCAAAAACTCCACAAATGCTCATTTGTTATAAAACTGCAGTGACACCTATACCAGATAGTCAGAGCCAAGCTGCGAATCTCAAACTGGCTTTGTGCAGTGATCCAAGTGACTTTTGAGGTGGGCGTAATAGGACTAGGAGTGCTGTGAAGGGAGCAGCCAGGTGGGGATCAGGGGGCACTTTCGTAGACCACTTGTAGGTGGAGAATGTGGTGCCGGGTGCTGTTACAGGGTCCTTCAGAGCTAACACCGCGGTGCTCAGTGGTCCGTGCACACAGCAGCGGTTAACAGTGCGGGTCCTGGGGGGCACGCGTTGGAATCCTGTCTGCCCCACAGTAGTTCTCAGGTTACCTTGGACTTCCTTTCTCTGCACCTCAGTTTCCTCATCCCTACCATGGGCTTGATAAGCACCTGCAGTACGCACAAAGTACTTAGAATAGCACCTAGATTCAGTAAATACAAATCCGTACTGAAGCTGCTACTCTTACACACCCTCACGTTTTCTTAATAGAACCCACACTGGGTTATGGTAGCTGAATTCTTAGACCTTAGTCCGTTTTGGACTGCTCCCTGTAGATTAAAATAGTTCATTCTGTGTTTTCTCTAAATAACCCTCAATTAATGATCTCTGTGTCAAGGAACTAGATGTGTACATAATTTTTAATGATTTAAGCTTTTTTTAAAGTTATATTAATTCAGTGAGTTTCCTTCTTTTGATCTAATATTTTGCTCTGGAATTTTTCCTGTGGCATATATAATCACACTTCAGTTGCTGTTTTTAATGACTCACATTGACACTATTTTTTTGCATTTGAATGTCCTACTTTCAGTGAAAATCAAAAGAATTTTTTAGCAGAATTTCTAACATTCAAATTTATTAGTGTTCCATATTGAAAATCTATTATGTCATTTATAAGGTATTTGTATGCAATCCATTTAAAATATTTAAAACAGTTATCTGGCTATTTATATAAAAGGTCTCTCTATTAACTTTCCAATTCTATATAATAAAAATTTATTACCTACATACCAGTTCTGCATGAGGGAAACCAACACCCAGCACATAAATATAAAGATGCATTTTTAAAGGTATGAATTTGGTCTTGAAAGGTGACACCAGTAAAAACTTTAAATTTTTATTTTCATTATATACTTTTAAACTCTGTGCCCTTAAGCAATTTCCACATAGTCATGGCCTCTTGGTAGGTAGAATGTCTCTACCTACCAAGGTAGGTAGAGACATTTAATTTTAATTGGTTTCAATTAAAATGAGACATTTAAAATGAGACATTTTGGTTTCAATTTGCCACATTCCATTATGGGTATAGGAACTGGGGCCAGTGTGGGGGTGATTATTGTCCAAATGTGTTGTGTAATAAACATCTGGCATTTCTTAGGGGAGGGGAGGGAGGGATCCCCTAAAATAGGGAGAGACCATGAAATAGGATGTCTTCTCCTTTGACTTTTAGGAGCCATGTATTTCTTAGGCAAAGGGTTTTTAATAAAAATGTTAACTAAGATATTCCCTAGAAGAATATACTTTATGCACACGAGGCACCTGCAATCAGGCTTTTACATTAGTCGTGCGTGTAGATACCTTTCCCCACCCACCAAGTAAAAAACCACCCTGGTGTAGAGCATCACATAGGTCATACACCGACTGTTTCTTGCATGCATCTCAACTGTTCTACAAGTCAGCCAGCAGAGAAGGAGGCAGGCCTTCTTCCTGCATGTTTCTCCTGCTTGTATTAGCATCTCTTCTGTGTGATGGATTCGGAACGTTGAATTAATACAATTTATCCCGGTGGTCTAATAGCTAGGAGGCAGGGAACTTTTACTGGAATATATCACCATCTGTTTCGTAAGTGTAAGTTACAGGCTTCTTTCTTTTTTAAGATAAAAGTAATCACTACTTTTCAGTGTTTTCCATGCATTTTACAAGATGTGTGTATGATAATGTGCTGGTTACGGGATAAAGCCAACGAAAGCTGTAGCCCCTGTTGTCTTGATTCAAAAATCGCATCATTGCACATAAACATGTAAGCAAGTGTAGACAGGAAAAGGGCAGCCCTTCGAGAAGCCACCCAGCAGCAAGGGCTGGATGGACAAAGCAGTAAGAATGTTCTTTGAGAACATCGAGGTGCACAGTTCCAGGCAGAGGCGGACCAGTCTCTGGAGGAGCGGGGGAGGGGCCCCCTTGCGGAGGAAGCCAACTCGGCCCTCCAAGAACTGGCTGCGGTGAGGTAGCGACTGGGAAGTGTTTGAGCGGAACCAGCTCCCCACCGGCCCCAGATCACCCGCGGTCTTGGTCTGATGTGGAAGGCAGTAAGGAGTGGCAGGCGACAGACAAGCCCGGTCAGGCTGCCGTGGAGTAGACTGCCTTGCAGGGTAAAGTGTGAGGGGCGACAGGCAGTGAGGCCGAGTCCGGAGGGATAGATTCTGTTGGAGGTTTGTGAACAAACTGGCCTCTGTCGTAGATCAAAGAAAATTAGAGCCAGAAGGCAGGGGAGGATTATCTAGTCCGTGAATGAGAACTCGGTGTGTCAAACTGGGGAGAGGAGGATGGAATTCGAACAGCCTGTTAGAGGTGCTTTGTTTCGTGAGGCAAATTAGACCTCAGATCCTCTTGGTTGAGAGGAGGACGTGACGTGTGACCCTGTGCCACGGGCTGGGAGGGTCTTAGGTGGGGACAGCCCGTCTCTGCCGGGGCCTCCGTCTGCAAGGCAGGAGGGCAGGTTCCCGCTGTGCGGAATGTGCCTCAGGTCACATCGCAGGGACAGCTCCTGGGAAGTTTGGGGAGACTGAGAAAAGACTCTTGTAAGTGAACGGTGGTGTGTGCTGCACTGCTAGAGACCACCTTCTTAGTCTCTGGGCATTTAAGATAAAACGGAGTTCCCTCGGGCTCCCTTTAAGTGAATTAAATGACTACGAAAGAGTCCATAGAAATAGTTGCCAAGTGCCAAGTTTTGCAAATAAAAATCAGGACAACCAATTGAATTTGAATTTCAGATAAACAGTGAATTATTTTTTAGATAGAAGTATGTGTTAAATTCAGACCTACGTGGGCCCCCTGTTTTTGTCGTTGTTTACCTGGCAGCTGTAATTAATGAGAAGCCTAGAATCGCAGTAGAGCCAAGACACTGGCTGATGGCCCGATGGCCTGGAATGTGAAGGGGCTTCGCCAGTGGCCGTGGTCGCCTTGGCCTTTTCTGTACACCTAGAAACGATGTCTCCGTCTCTCTTGCCTCTTGCCTCCTTCCTTCTCCTGCTCCCCAGAATAGGGGAACGCGCACTCTGGGGGCATTACTGAGCGTCGTGCGCTTGTCTGGGACCATAGAATGCTAGTGATGACTACTCCGTATTGGGTACCCAGTGCACTAGACCCTTTACAGAAGTTGTGTATTCTGCGACAGTAGGCACGGTTGCTGTACCTCTCAGGTGAAGCAGTTTAGCCGAGTTATGCTGATGACGTGAGCAAAAGAAGAGTTCTAGCCGCGGGGCGCCAGATGGTAAATCTGCGCTGTGGTTTGGGTCCAGGTTCGGGTCCAGGTCGCCGAGAGCTCCCTCTCCCTTCGCTGTCTGCAGTGTGACCTGCGCTTCAGGAACCTCGTCGTGTGCGCTCACGTTCTGTGCTCCGCACTTTTCAGATTGGAGATTTCTTCCTTTGCCTAAGGTAATATTTGACTTGCTAACTAAAACAGTGGACTTGGATCCCTTCAGGAATGGATTCCCTCCTCCCAGTTGTGGAGTTCAGCGTGAGAGGAATACATTCATGTCAGGCACTACACATGACAAAGGCGTATGGGGCTACAGCGCCTTTCCGTGACCAGCACTTGTCTGTTCATTAAAAACAGCTTTTAGAGGGAGTTACAGCAAGTTAAAGAGTGAAAATCTGTGGTTTGAAAATACTTCATTAAACGGATTATGTTTGAGGCTATTTTATGATGACTTCGTCACACATAGCCGTCTTCACCTGGTTCACCTGGGCGTGGTCTTGGCCACAAAGATTTTAGGAAGATGACCGTGGATTGACTCTGAGATGTAGAATATTTTTATTCGCGATCATCTGTTTAAGTCTGACAAACAAAAGGGGTGTCATGCTAACATTTACATGACCGGTCCCTATCCAGCGAGTTTTTCCTCTAGAGAGCGTTTCCCTGGTGATTCAAGGCTCAGTTCTGGCTCAGCGAGTTTGCGGGGAGATTCCAGTGGTAGGGCCGGGGAGCTCCTGTGCACCCTGGCCCGCCCTCACCGCGCGGGCCCTCTTCACGCCGCACAGCCCTGGCCGGCAGCTCTGTTGGAGGCCCCAGGAGCGCTGGCTGCACTGTGTCCAGGCCTCGTCTCTGCCCTCTCCCTCTCTGGTCGTGGTTCTCACGTTGTAAGTTGCATTTGACAGCTGCATGTGACATTTGGGTAAATGCTTCCATAATTGCATTTGGGGGTTTAGTAGCCAATTCAAATACGTAAGAAAATCACCTTTAAGAAAGTGTTCTAAGCTGAAGGTATACGCACTCAATACCTTTTAAATAAGGGAGAAAGTGGGTGAGCAGGGAGCACGATAGGGTCCAGTGTTGTGGGGTGTCTTTTGAAGCGTTTTGGGCTGAGGGGCCCAGGAAGTAGCCTAGTGTGATTCAATACAGTACTTCAGCGTAAACTCAAATCATGACCATGACTAGCTGTAAACTTGAGTTCTAAGAAATAAAAGTGACGTGCAGTATTTGGTGCCGTTTTTGCAGAACCCATTTATACGTGAATTTGTAAGTAGGATTATGTGAACTAATGACAAACCACTCGTGACAGGAATGATCAGGAGAGAGATTTTGCAAACTGACGATCGTGGGACAAGTGCAGGAAGCCCGCCACGTGCGCTGTCAGCAGTTCAGTCAGAGTGTGTCCTGTCCCACGAGGTTTGCTCTTAATTACTGTGCTAGATAATTCCTGCCCACTGGTGATCGTAGGCGCCTGTGTCGTTCCGGGAAACTCTTGGAGCCACCGTTCTCAGCTGAGTTACTGATGTCCACAAACCGACTTGTAGACATCACTGCCGCAGAGGCAGGCGACGCTTGGTCTCTGGTGGTCAGCAGAACTCCTGGCCACGTCAGCATTTGTTGGGTTGAAATGAGGGGCCCATTTGGGGTGCTTACGTTTATTGCATCTAACAGGGAGATGAAGGGATCTTTTCTTCACTGCACTTTATGTGTTTCACTACATATTCCCCTTACGGTTAAGGAATGTGGGAATAAAAAAATGTGAGGTTCTAAAATATTTCAGTGAACAAGCAAGATAACATTTTTAGAAATTCTAATAACATCATTTGTAAGTAAAGAGGTTTTTTCCTTAAAAAGCATATAAAACATACCTCTTCATACACCGTCACGTATAAAAATAAGAAAACAAGGTAAGAGACATGGGTAAAAGAAACATAAATGAAGGTATCATACGTATTTAGGTTTCATAAACATGTATGTATGTATATTTTTATCGGGGCCTTTTACATCATTTGTCCATTTTTCTCTGGTGTACTGGTTCTCTGCAACAGGTCTGAGAACATTCCCTAGGTCGTTTAGTACAGCATAATGATAATGTTCTCCCCGGGAGCCTGAACTTGCTACCATAAAATTTTGCTCTTAAAAGCAAGAATCGTAGAATGGAACTGACTCCGTGCTCCAGCTTCCCTTCGGGCAGCATTGTTGGGGACCACACAGTGAGCGTCTGTCTTCTGGGGCAGGTACGTGGCATCCTAGGCCCAGTGGCGTGACAGTGAAACCTTGCTCACCCAGTGAAAGACTAGATAAAAGGCATCTCAGCAAAGCAGTTTTCTAAATTCC
>PVKM010049894.1:0-10839 GCA_004027735.1 Carollia perspicillata
ATTACTGCTCTAGTTTCTTCATGGGGTGATTACTATTTGTCTTGCACTGTTTTAAATAATAAAAGAATGTTTAACTATTGGTTAGCCTTAGTATATTGGCAGGTTTGATTGGCAGGAACAGTAAGATGCCATTCTAACTTAATTTTCATAGTTAAAATGTTTCCACTCATTGAAAAATAAGAAATCTACTAAGCAGGGTCTTTTTTTAAATTGTTCTTAAAATTAGTGAGTATTTTCCTTTGAATTCTCCTTTCCAAGTACCTAGTCTACTTAGACTAGTCAAGTAACTTACCAAACTTAGAACTTTGTAATTTTCAATACAATGGACAACGTTGATTTAAAATTGCATGGAACTTGGGAATGGGACTTATTAAGAAGCCCAGGCTTTTTATGTAATTCCCATTGAGAGTGCTTTTCAATGCCTTGGTTTTAAAGCATGAAAATGCAATTCTGAAATGCTTCCGTTGTAAAGCATTTGGTAGAACTATTTTGTGATTTCTCAAGAATTTAGTTTTAGAATTCCTTCGGCTGTGACTTCAGTTGACATTTATTTGTTGCATGCATTTTACCTACCAGACTTTGAAATGGATTTTGGAGATAGGAAGGAAGATAAGACCCAAGCCTTGTCAGGAGCTTAAGGCTAGTGAGGCAAATACGTGTAAAGAGAAGTTGAGGATACAATAATAAAGGAATATCATGAAGATCTACATCTTGATCCCAATGGTAATGTTCAGTGGTAAGGGAATAAAGAGAGCCTTTAAGATCTCCCACTTTAAATGGTTGATATTTGTGTGTCCAGTGTACTATACCCGAATCACGTTCTATCTTTCTTAGTTTTGAGGAATCTTCTGCCTAGGAATTTGGGGAATGAAAGCATTGACTTCAGAAGAAAAACACTGGACTCCCTTTTTAAATAATCCCAGAGATGGTTAGCATACATTAACTTGCTGACTGCATTGTTTTCCCCCATTTATGCCTTACAAAAAAGGCATAAATATATAAAACAACAAGGTACTTTTGAGAACTACATGTACCTGGGCAGAGAATAGCAGAATGCAAAGCTGGAGAGATGGGCCTGAGTTAGCTCATGTGTTTTTTTGCATGCCCAAGGCCTTTTTACTTTTCTCTGGATTGTTCTGATGTCATGTAGGAAGGGAGAGAAGGCAGAAGAGAGATGCACATGGAGCTACCAGTTGAGGCCACTGAGGCCAGGCCAGGCCAGAGCCGACAAGGATCCGAACCAGGGCAGTTGCAGAGGAATGCGAGCACCGAGGGTGCGGATGCAGTGATGGGTTACCTGTGGGTGATGAGGGAGAGGCGGGATGATCAGATTTCTGCTTGGTTAACGGAGCTTACTAAGTGATACCACTTGCTACCTCTGGTAGCCTGGATTTCATGGGGGAAGAAATCTGGGGTGCTGATACGAAGTTAGGAGTCAACAAGTACAAGTGGAAACTAAAAGCAGAGGGTTGATGAGATCTCGCATGAAGAAAATACTACATGAAAAGAAAGGAGGACTAAAGGAGAAAAGTCGAGGATCTGGGTGGGGAGACTAAAACGTGGAGGAAAGTCTAAGGAGTCTGGTGATTCACTGGCGGAGTGAATAATCAAGTGCAAGTGCAACACAGTACTTTAGTCACAAAAGTCAATGAAGACACCCAGGGATTAGTAGCATAGTCTGTTCACACTTTGATGTATCTCCTCTGTTCCAAAATCACAGAATAGTATAAGGAGAAAACAAAGATAAAACCAGTCTCAAAAGCAAAATAGGAACAGAAAATCAAAGTGATACATTGAAATGAAGTCTTGAGCTGAGTGGGGTGCGAGTCCCAGCCCCTGGGTTCGGAATCAGGGAGGAGTGGCTGGACTTTGGTTTCTGTGGGGCAATGGGAGCAAATAGTGCTTCCTGCTCAGTGCAGGCGGGGGCCAGTGCTTCCTGTGCAATGCAGGTGGGAACCAGCCTCCCTTCCCTGAAGCTTAAGACAGTAGTGAGCTCCCCAGTCACGGGATAAGGCTAAGCAAAGCTCATGCCAACTTCTGCTGGGTGCTCCAGAGACCCACTAGGTTGGGATGCAGGTGGAGAGGGAGAAAGCAAGAGCCAGACTGAGAGAGCAAGAACTTAGGCAGCTGGAGCATGGCTTCACTCCCTTTGAAATCATCAGTGGGGACCAGTCTGACACAGGGTGTTTAGAACTCAGCATGTTCAGAAGTGATCGTTTTTCTTCAACGATTTATACGAAAGAATAAATTGGGTAAAGGGGAGAATGGGACTACCTATGGGGGAAATTAGAAATGGTAAATACATGTAAGAAAGAGTGTCAGTAAGTGGAGTAAACTGTAGACAGAGATGAAGGGGTAGAGGGAGGAATCAGTGAATCCGAAGACAGTGCCGAAGAGTCCGTCCAGCACACAGCACAGAGATGACTTCTGTTTCTTGCTTTTCCCCAGATTTTCTGCAGTGAGGTGGTCTCGCTCTGTTAATTTTTAAATAAAAAAAAGAGAAGTACACAATATACAATTTATATCTGCAATTGAAGCCAATTTAGGAAAAGTTACATTTACACAACTAAACATTTAATTTACTCAAGAAAATAAAAATCCTACTTCCATATTTACTTTCCAGAGGAGAAGTTAGAAACTTGGCCAGAACACTGAATGCTTTAAGGACCTTAAAGTCACTGAAAATTTCTATTTAAAGTGCTCCCTAAAATAAAATGTGGTGCTCGGTGCAAAAAGACCGTATCTGACATTAGTCATCGCAACGTACAGGTAGTTCGGAGTGGCACACACAGGCCCGAAGCATGCTGGTCCGTGTTGAAGTGTAGGCCTGTCTATTGTCTTCAGCAAACACTCCAGTCCACGGAGGCCCAAGCGTATCTCACCTTGTTTAACCTGAAAACAAGAGCAGATTCCTTGATGAGGACTGGCTAATTTATAGGGCGATCATCTAGGTAACCTCAGTATAAATTGCAGTGGTTATACGAGTAACTATGTGAGACCTCTCCAGTCTTCTTTTTGCTGGCTAGCACCTTACTGTTGGCGCTTGCATTTCCCTGCACAGCCCCTTCTCTGTCTGGCAGCGCTGTATAACGTGGTACCCCATGCCCGTGGAATTGCAGGATGATTGCGAATTACCTCACATACACAGTCCGCACATAGTTTGAACGCCCGCCGTGAGCAGGGCACTCTGGGTGCACAAGGACAGAGCAGCGTGGAACTTCAGTCCCAACGGAGAACTTTCTGAATCAAAACTCACCTGGGACTTTTCATCCCACGGCTCTAGGTCCGGCACACAAGTAAGTGACTAGAGTCCGTGCCGGGCCACGCTGGCAGCGTCCACTCCCCCCGCGTCTCCACCTGGACCTGGCCGAGGACACCGGATCCGTGAACACAGTTAGGGTTTCCCCCTGTAAACGTAGGCTCGGTGGGTTCCAGGCCTGGTCCTGCGGTGCACATGTCTTAGTTCCCGTGAAGTCGCCTTTCTCGGTTCCTGGCAATGCGCCGAACACTCAGTGATTTATACAGCCCTCTGAGTGAATGAGCGCCACTCTGGGTGTAAAGGTGCCTGTAGGTATGTATTTCTCACGTGTGAGGAGGGACAGTTGTGAGTGTCATTTAAACATATGCTGTGCGATTCATGCAGCAAGTCACAGTCTGTCCCCTTCTGTCCCCAACACTGCACAGAAGGCAGCAAACTCTCCCATTCGGAGTCTCGGTGTCTTCCACCATTGCAGGGCTTCTTCTCCCTGGCCTTCTCATCCCTTCTGTTGACATGATTTTCATTTTTAAAAAGACGTTCTTAGTTTTAAATGGCCTATTTTAATTTCACTGAAAATTTCATTAACCTCTGGGAAAAAATGGTTCATATGCTATACCTTTCATTCTCAGGAAGGAGCCATGAGGGGAAATTATTATTTCCTTTGCTTTGCCTCCCTTCCCATTCCACCACTGAAAAATGAAAAGAAATTCCTAATTGGGGCCTGGAATATTCCATCTGTTCTGAGGTCAGCGAGGTTTCTGTTTCTCCCAAGGGTTCTAAATCATAGTCCATTAGTCTGCTTCCACATCAGCCCTGAGACGAAAGACCCCAAAGTGGGTAATACCACTGAGAAACTAACTGCAGGTAAATGATTTATTTTTTCCTGGTCTAATAAAACCATGAAGGCCAAGCACTAAAAATTCTGAAAATGTTAAACCCAAGCCAAGGAAAAGCTGAAGGGACAATAGGCAGTTTATAAAGGGGCAAAAGGTAGAGAACCCTAAGTGGTGTGTACAGCTGAAGCTGAAAGGAACTTCAGAGATCATCCAGTAACCGGATTTTTGCAGACTAAGTACATCGAGTCGTAAAGCTGAAGGGACACAAGCAGGAATATTCAGCTCTATGGCAAAGCTAGGTCTGTCCAAGGTTCTCCTCTGCCCACCAGCCCTCTCAGCAGACCTGCAGCTGTGCCTCTCAGACTCTGTTCCTTTGTCAGCGGGGCTGGGTCGTGACGCCCTCCCCCCTGAGCAGTCCGGTGGTGGATGAGTGTAAGCACACGCACGTGGCCCCCTAGGGATGCCCCACCCTGCACGGCAGCACTTGAAAGGCCCTGTGAAGGATCGCCACGGGCCAGCTCTTCAGTGCTGCTCAGTCCAGCGGTCCCCAGACCCTCTGAGGGCTGGACCGTTCTCCCTCGTAGCCCCTGGGAGCACTACGGTGCTCTTTGGGCACAATTTTCAGGGCTGGGGACAGATCCCGCAGCATGCGGGAGGCGAGCTGTTGCCAGAATGTGAGATTTTGAACACTGGAGTGACTACAGATTTATTCAGAGGAGAAAGATGAACAATGTCAGACTAAAACCTTACTGGCTGGTGTCTTTAGGGAAACAGTGTTGTGAAGGGAAAACATTTTATGCCTTAAAACCAAGGTTAAACCTGGTTCTTTTCATTCTACTTCATTGCCAATTAGGCTGCCAACGTCACCTTTATTGAACTAGAAAGGTCCGTTCAAGTGTATACCTTCTGCTTGTTTTCCAGGACACTGTCATTTACGATCGACTGGCAGAGACCTCAAAATACAAAGAAATCACCCTAAAACATTTAGAGCAGTTTGCTACAGAAGGTGAGTATACTATCGTAATAAAGCATGACTAAAACTTCTAGCACAATCACATCCTGGCAGGATCATTGTTACGATTTTACTCGGAGGTTCCTAAAGCAAGGTGACGATTCCTGATTATTTACATTATACCGTATGCTATTTCCACCCATTATTTGTATTCTACATCCTTGTACTTTAATATTTTAAGATATTTTTTCCCTTCATTTTAGATGGTACAGGGTCTATAAATTTGCCCGCTTTTTGGAATGAATACCATTTAGAGTTTAAATGCTTCACTTTGTACCACAAGCTGTGCAGAAGGAACAGGAGCAAGATGCAAAGACCTGGGTGTTCTAATCTGAGTTAAAAAGAAAAGAAATAAGTAAACCCATATAACTATTTAAATAGTTATTCAACTTCCGTGTGAGGCCTAAGAACCCCTGGGAAACAAGCTTAGTCCTTCTTCTCTTCCCCAATGACCTGCGCAATCCAGACGACAAGGCAGCGCATGGTGTGGGCAGAGGACCTAGAGGAGACGGAAGGAAGTGAGAGTCGTGAAACATCGGGGCCAGTTATACGGGACTTTGTAGAATCGCAACCCTGCACTTCACGGAAGAGGCCGGCGCTGTGGCTAACCCTCCCATGTAACGCTCCCCTCTTGCCTTCTTGGGCTGGAACTGGTGCCAGTGACACCAAGCCTGACCTCAGATCAGATCCTTTTAAACTGTGGAAAGATAGGAATCTTTCAAAGCACTAGGGTCTGAAAAGCGAGGATATAAATAACCTCCCAGTTTTCCTCCAGAAATGCAAGAGCGTAGAGAGACCTGTCCATAGAGTTCAGATTCCTGAAGGTGCAACCTCAGATGGCTTGGCAGGCCTGCCGCTCCCAGCAGGCGGTGCAGTCCCCGAGCCGGAGCATCTCCCTCCTCTCTGGTCGTGATGTCACAGACACGCCCGGTCTTGGGCAGATTCAGACTGGCATGGCCTCCACCTCCACCCTCTTTTTTTTTTCTGGCCCTGGTCTGAACAACACTTCTACTCCACAGTTACCCCAGAGTAAGTTTCCAGCCAAGTGTCCAAAAGAGAAACACAGGTTCTACTGCGGGCCCCAAGATTTAAGTTCTTCTCTCAGGGATCTGGCAATAGACAAGCCTACTGCTTTCTTGGAAAGTCAGGTCCTCTGGGTTCTTTATGTCCTCTGTTCTTTGCTTCCCATTTGGGACAGGTTGCCCGGGCATGTTTTATTTGACCTGAGATCACTAGCACCTAGTTATTCTGAGAGTTCAGCGACCTTGAGTGAAGGCCTTGTCTTGTCGGAAACCTCGTTAACTATGTTTGTCATGGCTGACAGAGGGTCTCCCCCTCTTCCTTGTCCCCACCCCTCGACTTTCTTCTGGCGGAAGTGGCCCCCAAGTGAGTTATGAAATCGGTGGACACCCAGGACTGACAGCAGGTCACCTCAAGCGTCACCTTTGATACTTTCCCCAGGGTGTTTCTCATGGGGTTTTTTTTCTCTCACAGTTCTTCCATTTTTTAAACTGTTTTATGACTACAAATTTCTGGTGGTAAAGAGCGATCACAAACAGGACCCCAAATGCAGTAAGAGGAAGGTGGCTCTCCCAGTAGGGCCTCAGCGGGGTCTCTTCTCTTCATCAGCATCTATGAAGCCAGTATGGTGACCAGCCACTGTGCTCGGCACGGGAGTTACCACAGTCTGGCAGGGTCCCCTGCCTTCCCGGAGAACTAAGCTAAGGCAGGAGGTCCATAGAAAAACAATGAAACGTTGTCATTCACCCCCTAGCTGTGTTTGGGGCTTCCTGCCCAGGGCGTCCCAGTGAGAGGACAGTGCTTTAAAGAGGTGGTTTTAGGACTGAGTCTTAACGTAGATGCAAAACAGACAGCGGAGGGGAGTGGGAGAGGGTGGGATGGAGAACAAGTGACCGGCACGTGCAAAGACGCTGATGTGCAGAAAGTAAATGGCAGAGAGCGAGGCTGAAGACACAATCGGTACACGGCGAATGAGCCAGACTTCAGGGTTTGTTCTTCATTCTGGGGGAACAAAGGAAAGACTTCAAGCAGAGGCATAACCTGGTAAAATTAGGTTTTTAAAAAAGTCACTCTAGGCCTGGAGGTTGGATTGAAGGAGCTGGGAATTAGAAGCAGGGTGCCAATTTTAAAAGCTAGGGAAACATTAGCATACATTTTACCCTAAGGTTTTGTCATACTTGAATCGGACTTCAACACATTGTTGCAATTAGATGACTGTTTCCTAAACGAGACTTTGTTACATAAAAATGGAAGTGTCAGACTTCTGAATAAAATTTTATTTGGTGTTGGGGGGTGTGTGCTACCTTTTTCAGGATTAAGAACTTTGTGCTTTGCCGTGGCCGAGATCTCCGAGAGCGACTTTCAGGAGTGGCGAGCAGTCTATCAGCGCGCATCGACATCTGTGCAGAACAGGCAGCTCAAACTGGAGGAGAGTTACGAGTTGATTGAAAAGGTACGTGGAACACTGTTTTGCTCATGTAGGAAGTGTGGTTTCCAGGCAACTGCAGCCTTTACTCGGGGGGCCAATAAAGTAGAAATCAAAATGTCTTGACATACCACTTACTGTTGAATCTCCTCTGGTCCAAGCATTGACAAATCTTAACACCACTTAACGTTTTTGCTGAAAAGTCTCTGGAATGACCGTGTATGGATCTTGACTCACGTCACGGTTGTGGAGCTCAAACCAGAAGTTAGTTTAGTCTAGCGATCCCCTCGCCCTTGCACTGACCCCAGTGCCTCGGCACCACCGGAGATCCACGTGCCCCCTCCACACACCCAGACGTGGCAGTCTGGCTACCATGCACATGCGCACGTCGTTAAGGAAGGCATGTAACATGTCATCCAAAATAATAGAATGAATATATTGCTTATGCGCCTCTGTAGCTAACAATGAAGGATGTGGCCGTCAGAAATTATGCATCCATCATTTTTGTCACAACTAAAAATATCCTCATTTTACTCTCCAACAGACCAAGGCTATTCAGCCCCAAAATGATGGGCACAGTATGATTGATGCTGTGTAAATACCAAGGAATCCTGCTTCCTTGACCAAGAATAGCAAACATTTTCACATAGTACTGACTGTGCACCAGGTGCTATCTGTAGCACCTGAATCTATTAAATTACTGAATAGATTTTAAAAACTACCTACCACAATATCCCTTCGAGGCAGGCACCATTAATTCAGTTTTACAGATGAAGAAATCGGGCAACAGAGAAGTTACGTAATTTGGCAGAGATTGCACAGCTCATAAAAGGACAGACCGGGATTCTCACTCTGGCTCCAGAGTTCATCCTCTTCGCCACTCAAATATCCTCATTCTAACCTTTAACTGTCCATTAAATAACTTCCTTCAACTGCATTCACATTTGTACTGTATGGAATCAAGCTCCTGTTGGCTGCAGTTTATTTGATCTTGCTTTCAGGTGAGTAAAAGCCAACAATGTTCTTCGCCCTCCGTGGCCCGTCCGGGAGGCATCAGGCTCTGGCCGCAGGCAGTTCCGTGTTGCACGCAGCCGTCATCCGTGGCTCTAGATTCTGTCCTCCTGTGCCCTCAGCAGACAACGATCACTTTAGGAGCCAGTTTGTTTCTCATCTCTCGCTTATATTTGAGTTTATTTTTGCATCCTGCTTATTTCTCGGAAGATTCGTGATAGCATGGGAGGTACCTTTCAACCTGATAACCACCCCACCCCCAATTTTACATCTGCACACGTAGTATGAGGCTTATTCTATTAATCAACTCATTAAATCTCTCTCTTTTTTTTACATACTTACACATGATTATTTCTCAGGGTATGATGTGGAGAAATAAAATCCTATTTTATTTATGAGACCATGGCCATAATCTCTTTCAGTCTCTCCAGCCAAAGTCACATGTCTTGAAGCACTAATGGTATTGGTTTTTAATCTTTTGCTTTTCTTACCCTTCCATAAGTAAAAAAGTAAAACTTTACCCTGCTTGGAAATACTCCTGTCTCCTTTCCACACAGCCTGAATATAATGTAGCCAGCTTTTTCCCCCATGCTAATGAGATGGGATTAATATTTGATAAGTGATGCAATAACATTTGAAAATGGATTTTAGACACTAAATTTTGTTTCTTTGTGAAGCATACCATAGAAAACTCTGGAGTTGGATGTTTAATTTGCCTCACATTCTTAATCTGAATGTCCTAGGATTGAGAGGTTAAACTTCATTGGTTAAACAATGGTGGTGGTTGTGTGTGTGTATTGTAATACCTGTTATTAAAAGCCTTGTGCTTTCCATCTCTAAATGAAGTCGATGTTCAACCTCTCACCAGCAGATGGCGACAGGGAGTCATGCTGAAATTTAAGTTGCCTGGGGAAATCCATGACACTTCTGTGTATATTTTAAGTTTGCAAATACAGAAGTCTCACTTTCAACTACCTCATACCTGAAACAAGTGGAAAAGGTAACTTACAGCTGATTCCTCTTTAGTTCGTGATAAGCCATAGTCTCTAAGTTTTGTTGAAAAATCTAAGACCCAGAAAGGTTCCAGTTCTCTTACTCAGCCAGCATGTTTCAGAGGGGGACGGGCTTCCTGATCCATCCCTGCCCCTGACACCACAGTTTTCATTCATTTGTTCACACTGGGTGGTTAAGAGATGTTAGTTAGCATGCACAAACCAATAGGGAGCGCTGGGCCATGGCCTGCTGAGTGCCCTGGTCTGAACAGATTCCTCAGGGGTAACTTTTGCAATCAGCCTCAGAAGATGACTTCACCAGATAAACAGGAGAGCGCGGTCTTTTGGGGAGAATAGGCACAGTGACAAGAAGGAGGTCTTTGCAACTGACATCCATTTCTCTGAAAAATTCTCTTTCCAACCCTGATCGCGTAGTGTCTCTAGAGCCACGATGACACCATGCCTTCATGAGTTGGAGCTTCCGCACTTTGTGAAGCCAGCTGGGCACAGTGCTGGGTAGGATGGCGGTGACTGCCCCCGGGGCCACCCTAGGGAGGCAGTGCTACAACGTCAAACCACAGGCCCTGCGGGCGCATCACCTGGCTTTAAGCACAGCCGTCACAGTGCACGGTTCATCCATTGTGGCTCTTTCCTTGGCTGCATCCATTGTGGCTCTTTCCTTGGCTGTTGTAATTGAGATGCACTGATTGTGTAATCTTTTTAAATGCAGTTGGAATCCTTTCTCATGTAGAGCATAACAGTGGACTTACCATGTAAGAGAGTGCATTTTAAACTGTGAGAGTGGTTCTCAAATCTCTCTCTCTCTCTCCCTCCCTCCCCTCTCCCATTTTCCAAACAAAATACTGCCTGAATCATAATTTATACATATCTACAGATACTGATAGAGAGATAAAAGAACAGCAGCTCTGGCTAAGGGGGGTGGGCGTGCAGAGAGGCCCAGCTTGCCTCTCCCCTCTGCCTTGACCTTGTCCTGTTCATGGTTCACAAGCACAACGCTAGAACTCCACTGAGCAGTTTAAAAACCAAATCCTCTTCCATCCGTGGCAGAAGTCTCTAGAAAGACGCTCTCAAAATCGCTATGGACATGTTCCCTCACTTTTCAGGAAAAGATCAGAACATCCTTGTCCTGGACGCAGTATTTCTGAACCCATTTCAGTGAATAATGCCCCGCGCCCTTGGCTGGTTCGTGGTAGCCTGCAATAAAGCACCCAAAATGTGAAAGCTGTGTAGAGCTTTTCCTGAAAACAAGAGTATTTTCCATC
>PVKM010049895.1:0-10844 GCA_004027735.1 Carollia perspicillata
GCGGTGTTGACGGGACTCCTTCCTCTATGTGTGTGTCTCCTGCTGGCGCCTGGCTGTGCCCAGGCTGGCAAGCTGCTGGTGGTCCCCATGGACGGGAGCCACTGGTTCACCATGCGCCCTGTTGTGGAGAGTCTGGCCCTCAGAGGGCATGACGTGGTCATGGTCAGGCCCGAGGTGAACAGGAACTTGGACGTCTCAGCCAAATACACAGTGAAGACGTACTCCACACCATACTCTCTGGAGGACGTGAGCCGTCAGTTCAAGGTTTTTGCTGACTCCAGGTGGAAGAGTAGGCCGAGCCATTTATCTTCTCTGCTAATGCCTCCGTCTAACCGTAGTCTTGACTACTTTTTTTCACGTTGCAGGAGCTTGTTTAATGACAGAAAATTAGTGAAATACCTAGAAGATAGTTCTTTTGATGCAGTGTTTCTAGATCCCTTTGATCTGTGTGGCTTAATTGTAGCCAAGTACTTCTCACTGCCCTCGGTAGTCTTTGCCAGGGGGATGTTCTGCCACTTTCTGGAAGAAGGCTCGCAGTGCCCCGCTCCCCTCTCCTACATTCCACGAAGCCTCTTGAGTTTCTCGGACACCATGACCTTCCAGGAGAGGATGTGGAACCACATCACCCACTTGCAGGAACGATTATTTTGTCACTATTTTATCAAAACCGGGTTAGAAGTCGCTTCGGAGATTCTCCAGACCACCATCACACCATATGACCTCGTCAGCCCCGTGTCTGTCTGGTTGCTGCGCACGGACTTCGTGCTGGACTATCCCAAACCCGTGATGCCCAACATGGTGTACATCGGCGGCATCAACTGTCTCCAGGGAAAGCCTCTGTCTGGGGTGAGTTACCTGCGCTTCGGCAACCTTAGCTTAGTCTGGCCCCGGTGAACAGTGTCCTTACTGAGCCATGTCTTCTGGTCTCCATTAGCATCATTTGCAATTCCTCCTGGTTCAATGAATTACTTTGTGGCAATTTATTTAATTGTGTTGGGAAATTTTATGAGCTGTCCCCTTTAATACTCATTTGCACACAATTATGAAAGTTGTGCACAAGTTCCAGGCTGCATTTTTAAATACTCTTTTGGCAAAAGTATTGAAAAACACAATAAGAAATGAGACTTTTCTTTTGTTAATGCAGTGCTAACACAATAGGAAAATGTTCTTGGTAGTTTTGTGTACATCTCTTTCAATTCTTGTGAAATTATTTTACATATATATGTATGTAGCTAATGGAAATTCTAACAGTCAGTATGAAAATGAAATCTACTATCAGGCTGGACATGTCATCCTTTACCTTCCTTTTACCACTTGCTTGTGTTCCATGGACTCTCTACAGCCAATACATGCAAGCGTGTGACAATCTTTTTAAAAGTTGCATAAAATGCTGCACTTTGGATTCACTGTAGTTCATTCAACTAACTAATGTTGATAGTTAACCTTTTAAAAATGCTGTATAAGACTACATTAATCACTTCATTTTTTAAAAAGATTTTATTTATTTTTAGAGAGGGGGAAGGGAAGAAGAAAGAGGGAGAGAAACATCAGTGCATGGTTGCCTCTCAAGCGCCCCCTACTGGCTGGCAACCCAGCATGGGTTCTGTCTGGGAATTGAGCCGTGACCCTTTGGTTCTCAGGCCAGCACTCAGTCCACTGAGCCACACCAGCCAGGGCTGTTTCCAGTGTTTCATGTGACAAACACAGTTGCAATGGGTGGTCATACATAAGCTTCTGTATGGAAGCATTCTGTGTTTGCTTATGTGCTGGTCCATTAGGCGTGGCTACAAGGGGAGACACAGGAGAGGCTCAGAAAAACGAAGTTTATATCATCACAGGCCGTTGAGACATGAGGGGCACAAGCTACACAGGGCTGCAAGGGCAGCACCAGGGCTGGTCAGGAGGCAGGAGGAGCAGGAGCAGGAGTCAGGGGGGAGCCTAGGCCCAGGCCTTCACTGGGGTTTTGTGGAAGGTGAGGCAGGGCAGGAGAAAGAGGTCAGGACTGGCTGGTTAGAATGCTTTAGAAGGCTCTCAGCGAGAGGGGTGTCTGGGCCACGGTGGGGGCCCTTTGCTATGTCCAGTTCTGGGTGGCCAGGTGAGTGGTGGGTGCCTGTTTACCTTTCTAAGTCACTGCCACACCACTGCGCAGTCCCCCAGCAGCCCACAAGGGGTCCCACTTCTCCACATGCTCACCAAACAAGACAAGAGTCATCTTTATCTTTAGTCATTCTACTGCGAGTGTAAATTAAATTGTATTCAGTTTGATTTCCTTAATGACTTAAAAACATTGAACATCTCTGTATGTGTCTGCCATGCCTACGTTTTCTAATTCCTTTTTTTTTTGGTAAAATGTCTGCTCAGATTGTTGCTGATTTTTAAAAATTCTTTTCCTTTTGTTTTCACAATCTTGAATTTTGAGAATTCTTTATATGTGTTAGACATCATAGATGCACCATAAATATTTTCCCCCAGACACTGAATTTTTTTAAATAAAAATTTAATTTTAGAAAAGCCTCAGATTTATAACAAATTTGCAAACAATAGTTTAAAATTTTTTCCAAAACCCGGCAACATCAGGTAGTGAATTTCATCTCACCATTTTGGAGGCCTTGGAGTGTTTGGAAATGGACCCACAGCAGAGGGGCAGGCACCCTGGAGTCCCCTGTGCCTCGTGGCTCCCCTGGCAGGGGGTGTCAGTGGTCAGGGGCATCCAGTTTGTCCTTGAAACTGGGGATGTCGGTCTCTAGGCAAAGAGACTTTGGTAGTCTGAGGATGACATCTAGATTTTCCTTTCAGACATGCTTCCAAAAAACAGCTTCATTGGTCTTGACTTTCCGTTTTGTCTCTCTGAGTACTCAGGGCCCAAAAGTCATTGTTTAATAATTGTCTTTGCAAATTGGCATTCCAGTAGAGGGCACAATTCCCGCACAGGCAAAGATCAAAACTATTCTTGTCTGGGAAACAACCCAGGAACACATATTATTCACTAACATCTTATGAGTAAATCATTGGCAAAGAGTGGTTGGGGAATTTTTGTTTGTTTTTCGTTATGAATATACACCCTGCCCTGGGGCAGGTTTGTGCCTGTGCTTCTTCCTCCCACAGTATCTGTTACCAGAGCTTCGAATCCAGGCAGCCGGCCGGGTCAGAGCTGTTGCTACCCAATGGCTCCTGCGGTGTTGACGGGACTCCTTCCTCTATGTGTGTGTCTCCTGCTGGCGCCTGGCTGTGCCCAGGCTGGCAAGCTGCTGGTGGTCCCCATGGACGCGAGCCACTGGTTCACCATGCGCCTTGTTGTGGAGAGTCTGGCCCTCAGAGGGCATGACGTGGTCATGGTCAGGCCCGAGGTGAACAGGAACCTGGACGTCTCAGCCAAATTCACAGTGAAGACGTACTCCACACCATACTCTCTGGAGGACATGAACCGTCTGTTCAAGGTTTTTGCTGACTCCAGGTGGAAGACTAGGCCAAGCCATTTATCTACTCTGCTAATGCCTCAGACTAACCGTAGTCTTGATTACTATTTTTCACGTTGCAGGAGCTTGTTTAATGACAGAAAATTAGTGAAATACCTAGAAGATAGTTCTTTTGATGCCGTGTTGCTAGATCCCTTTGATCTGTGTGGCTTAATTGTAGCCAAGTACTTCTCACTGCCCTCGGTAGTCTTTACCAGGGGGATGTTCTGCCACTTTCTGGAAGAAGGCTCTCAGTCCCCTGCTCCCCTGTCCTATGTTCCGAGAGGCCTTTCGGAGTTCTCCGACACCATGACCTTCTATGAGAGGGTGTGGAACCACATCACCCACTTGCAGGAACGATTATTTTGTCAGTATTTTATCAAAACTGGGTTAGAAGTTGCCTCGGAGATTCTCCAGACCACCATCACAGTATATGACCTCGTCAACCCCGTGTCAATTTGGTTGCTGCGCACGGAGTTCGTGCTGGACTATCCCAAACCCGTGATGCCCAACATGGTGTACATCGGCGGCATCAACTGCCTCCCGGGAAAGCCTCTGTCTGGGGTGAGTTACCTGCGCTTTGGCAACCTTAGCTTAGTCTGGCCCCGGTGAACAGTGTCCTTACTGGGCCATGTCTTCTGGTCTCCATTAGCATCATTTGCAATTCCTCCTGGTTCAATGAATTACTTTGTGGCAATTCATTTAATTGCGTTGGCAAATTTTATGAGCTGTCCCCTTTAATACTCATTTGCACACAATTACGAAAGTTGTGCACAAGTTCCAGGCTGCATTTTTAAATACCGTTTTGGCAAAAAGTATTGAAAAACACAATAAGAAATGAAACTTTTCTTTTGTTAATGCAGTGCTGACACAATAGGAAAATGTTCTTGGTAGTTTTGTGTACATCTCTTTCAATTCTTTTGAAATTATTTTACATATATATGCATGTAGCTAATGGAAATTCTCACAGTCATTATGAAAATGAAATCTACTATCAGGCTGGACATGTCATCCTTTACCTTCCTTTTACCACTTGCCTGTGTTCCATGGACTTTCTACAGCCAGTGCGTGCAAGCGTGTGACAATCTTTTTAAAAGTTGCATAAAGTGCTTCACTTTGGATTCACTGTAGTTCATTCAACTAACTAATGTTGATAGATAGTTAATCTTTTCAAAATGGTGTATAAGACTACATTAATCACTTTATTTTTTTTAAAGATCTCATTTATTTTTAGAGAGGGGAAGGGAAGAAGAAAGAGAGGGAGAGAAACATCAGTGCATGGTTGCCTCTCAAGCGCCCCCTACTGGCTGGCAACCCAGCATGTGTTCTGACTGGGAATTGAGCCTGCGACCCTTTGGTTCTCAGGCCAGCACTCAATCCACTGAGCAACACCAGCCAGGGCTGTTTCTAGTGTTTCATGTGACAAACACAGTTGCAATGGATGGTCATGCATAAGCTTCTGTATGGAAGCATTCTCTGTTTGCTTATGGCTGGTCCAGTAGGCGTGGCTACAAGGGGAGACATAGGAGAGGCTCAGAAAAATGAAGTTTGTTATCATCACAGGCCCTCGAGACATGAGGGGCACAAGCTACAGAGGGCTGCAAGGGCAGCACCAGGGCTGGTCAGGAGGCAGGAGGGGCAGGAGCAGGAGTCAGGGGGGAGCCTAGGCCCAGGCCTTCACTGGGGTTTTGTGGAGGTGAGGCAGGGCAGGAGAAACAGGTCAGGATTGGCTGGTTACAATGCTTTAGCAGGCTTTCAGCAATAGGGGTGTCCCCTACTTGCTGGTTCCCTGATTCTGCGATGATCAAGGCTGAGGCATATTGTTCCCAGTGGCTCCAGATTGCTTAGTTTGCATGTCAAAGGCATGCACTGTGCTGGGCCCTTTGCTATGCCTGAATCTGGGTGGCTGGGTGTGCCATGGGTGCCTGTTGGCCTTTCTGAGTCAGCGCCACACCACTGCGCAGTCCTCCAGAGGCACAGAGGAGTTCTTTGTTTTGTTAAAGTAGCCTTTCGTTTCTGGAAGAGCCCCACTTGGTTGTGATGCATTGTCTTTTTACCTTTTTTAAAGTAATATTTATTTATTTATTTTTAGAGAGAGGGCAAGAGAAGGAGAAAGATTTGGAGAGAGATATCAATGTGTGGTTGCCTCTCCTGTGTCCACTACTGGAGACCTGGCCTGCAACCCAGGAATGTGCCCAGATTGGGAATCAAACCAGTGACCCTTTGATTCACAGGCCTGTGCTCAATCCACTGAGCTACACCAGCCAGGGCTCTTTTTATTCTTTTTACATTTTCTATATTACATGCTTTTATAAGTGTATGTAAATTTACATTATTGAATTTGATTTGCTATGATTTCTTTTGCATGTTTGCGTCCATGTTCATGAGAGGTATTGGTCTGTAGTTTCTTCTTCTTGCCCCAGCTTTATCTAGTTTTGGTTGTGGCAGTGCTGGTTCCAAGGACCAGTTCCGTTGTGGCACAGACTGAACTAGGAGGCTCCTTGTGCTTTTATTGTCTCTGTGTTCCAGAGTATATTCTGAGAGGACAGGATGTATTGTCTCCTTCCCTAACATTTGGTGGCATTTATGAGCAAAACCATCTGGGATTGAAGCTTTGTTTGTGGGGAAGTTTGGGTTACAAATTAAATTTCATTTTAAAGATGCAGATGTTATTTCCATTCAGCTTTTTTATGTCTTCTTCATTAAACTCTCATAGGTAAGAATTTGTCCCTCTGATCTGGGCCACAGAATATATTGGCATAAATTTGTTGGTGATATTCTTTCATTATGCTTCTAACGGCTACAGAACCTCTGATGATGCCGTGTCTCTCATTCCCGATATTGGTCATTATTCTCCTTGTATTAATTTTTCTGACCAGTTTGGCTATAGTTCTATGGCGTTTACTCACTTTTTCAAATAAGCAGCTCTGAGGTTCATCGATAATTTTTATCGTTTTTGTGTTTTCTATTTTACTGATGCAGTAGAGCCTCCCAGGAGGGTAGATCACTCACCCCCATTTTCGTTTTTCAGACTTTCCCCGGAAGATCCCCTGTCTCTAAGGTAAATGGTGACCCAGCAAATTTCCGGCAGCAGGCTGGGCGTTGGGGAAGGAGCCCGACACAGCTCCTCCTTCCCCATGAGCTCACCTACTCAGTTCTCTCCAACACTTGCAAAATGAAAGTCAGTCCCAGGCATCAGTATTCCCTCGCATCCTTCTGGGTGAGGCATGGCCCCGGGGACTGTTGGAGCAGGGGACAAAGAGAAAGAGAGATGCCCCTGCCCTCCAGGCATGCCTGGTGGAATGTGGAGGGCCCCAGACCTGGGGGGTGAGCTCCCAGCAGAGGTCTACGTAGAGGGTTGAGGTGGAAAGAAGTCAAGAGTCCCAGCTAAGTGCTTCTGGGAAGCAGTGGGCAGGTGAGCACCCAGTACAGGTGACATATCTACGGGTATCGATTCAAAAAGGGGGGACTGTCACACCCACCTCAGCCCTGGAACGGGTCTCCTAGAATGGGCTTCTTGATGGGGTTGTCAATCCCGCCTCACCATTTCGAGGGCTTGGAGCGTTTGGAAGTGGACCGAGAACAGTGGGGCCAGGCACCCTGGAGGCCCCTGTACCACGTGGCTCCCCTGCCAGGGGGCGTCAGAGGTCAGGGGCATCCAGTCTGTCCTTGAAACTGGGGATGTCGGTCTCTACGCAAAGCGACTTTGGTAGTCTGAGGATGACATCCAGATTTTCCTTTAGACATGCTCCCAAAAAACAGCTTTATTGAACTTGACTTTACTATTTGTCTCTCTGAGTACTCAGGGTCCAAAAGTCATTGCTTAATAATTCTCTTTGCAATTGGCACTGCAGTACAGGGCACGATGTCCGCCCAGGCAAAGATCAGAACTATTCTTATCTGGGAAAGACGTCAGAGTGTGCCTTGTTAAATGCTATCATTTATTATATTCTGCTGAGTAAATCATTGGCAATGAGTGTGTGTGTGTGTGTGTGCGTGTGTTCATTGATATATTAATACACGTCCTCCTGCGGGGCAGGTTTGTGGCAGTGCTTCTTTTGCTCACAGTATCTGTTACGGGAGCTTAGAATCCAGGCAGCCGGCTGGGTCAGAGCTGTTGCTACCCAATGGCTCCTGCGGTGTTGACGGGACTCCTTCCTCTATGTGTGTGTCTCCTGCTGGCGCCTGGCTGTGCCCAGGCTGGCAAGCTGCTGGTGGTGCCCATGGACGGGAGCCACTGGTTCACCCTGCGCTCTACTGTGGAGAGTCTCGCCCATAGAGGGCACGAGGTGATCGTGGTCAGGCCCGAGGTGAACTGGCACCTGGACGTCTCAGCCAATTACACAGTGAAGACATACTCCACATCATACTCTATGGAGGACCTGAATCGTCTGTTCAAGGTTTTTGCTGACTCTCACTGGAAAAGTCGGGGAAGCACTTTAACTGGTATGCTAACAGGTCCGTCTAACAATGTGTTCGACTACTTTTTTTCACGTTGCAGGAGCTTGTTTAATGACAGAAAATTAGTGAAATACCTAGAAGATAGTTCTTTTGATGCTGTGTTGCTAGATCCCTTTGATCTGTGTGGCTTAATTGTAGCCAAGTACTTCTCACTGCCGTCGGTAGTCTTCGCCAGGGGGATGTTATGCCACTTTGTGGAAGAAGGCACGCAGTGCCCTGCTCCCCTCTCCTATGTTCCACGAGGCCTCTTGAGTTTCACGGACACCATGACCTTCCGTGAGAGGGTGTGGAACTACATCACCCACTTGCAGGAACGATCATTTTGTAACCATTTTCTCAAAACCGGGTTAGAAGTCGCCTCAGAGATTCTCCAGACCACCGTCAACGTATATGACCTCATCAACCCCGTGTCAATCTGGTTGCTGCGCACGGACTTCGTGCTGGACTATCCCAAACCCGTGATGCCCAACATGGTGTACATCGGCGGCATCAACTGTCTCCACGGAAAGCCTCTGTCGGGGGTGAGTAGCCTGCGCTTCGGCAACCTTAGCATAGTCTTGCCCTGGTGAACGGTTTCGTTCCGGAGCCGTGGCTAGCGGTCTCCGTTAACAACATTTGCAATTCCTCCTGGTTCAATGAATTACTTTGTGGCAATTCATTTAATTGTGTTGGCAAATTTTATGAGCTGTCCCCTTTAATACTCATTTGCACACAATTACGAAAGTTGGGCACAAGTTCTAGGCTGCATTTTTAAATACCGTTTTGGCAAAATATTGAAAAACACAATAAGAAATGAAACTTTTCTTTTGTTAATGCAATGCTAACACAATAGGAAAATGTTCTTGGTAGTTTTGTGTTCATCTCCTCCAGTTTTTATGAAATTATTTTACATAGATATGCATGTAGCTAATGGAAATTCTCACAGTCATTATGAAAAGGAAATCTACTATCAGGCTGGACATGTCGTCCTTTACCTTCCTTTTACCACTTGCCTGTGTTCCATGGACTCTCTACAGCCAATGCATGCAAGCGTGTGACAATCTTTATAAAAGTTGCATAAAGTGCTTCCCTTTGGATTCACTGTAGTTCATTCAACTAACTAATGTTGATAGATAGTTAATCTTTTCAAAATGGTGTATAAGACTACATTAATCACTTTATTTTTTTAAAGATCTTATTTATTTTTAGAGAGGGGCAAGGGAAGAAGAAAGAGAGGGAGAGAAACATCAGTGCATGGTTGCCTCTCAAGCGCCCCCTACTGGCTGGCAACCCAGCATGGGTTCTGACTGGGAATTGAGCCTGCGACCCTTTGGTTCTCAGGCCAGCACTCAGTCCACTGAGCCACACCAGCCAGGGCTGTTTCCAGTGTTTCATGTGACAAACACAGTTGCAATGGGTGGTCATACATAAGCTTCTGTATGGAAGCATTCTCTGTTTGCTTATGTGCTGGTCTGTTAGTCCTGGGTACAAGGGGAGACACAGGAGAGGCTCAGAAAAACGAAGTTTATATCATCACAGGCCCTGGAGACATGAGGGGCACAAGCTACAGAGGGCTGCAAGGGCAGCACCAGGGCTGGTCAGGAGGCAGGAGGAGCAGGAGCAGGAGTCAGGGGGGAGCCTAGGCCAGGGCCTTCACTGGGGTTTTGTGGAAGGTGAGGCAGGGCAGGAGAAAGAGGTCAGGACTGGCTGGTTAGAATGCTTTAGCCGGCTCTCAGCATTAGGGGTGTCCCCGACTTGCTCGTTCCCTGATTCTGGGATGATCAAGGCTGAGGCATATTGTCCTCAGTGGCTCCAGATTGCTTAGTT
Organism: Carollia perspicillata; assembly: GCA_004027735.1. NCBI lineage: Eukaryota > Metazoa > Chordata > Mammalia > Chiroptera > Phyllostomidae > Carollia > Carollia perspicillata. The sequence goes on from PVKM010049895.1 coordinate 9,723, forward strand.
TGCATGTCAAAGGCATGCACTGTGCTGGGCCCTTTGCTATGCCTGAATCTGGGCAGCTGGGTGTGCCATGGGTGCCTGTTGGCCTTTCTGAGTCAGCGCCACACCACTGCCCAGTCCTCCAGAGGCACACAGGAGTTCTTTGCTTTGTTAAAGTAGCCTTTCGTTTCTGGAAGAGCCCCACTTGGTTGCGATGCATCGTCTTCTTACATTTTCTATATTACATGCTTTTATATGTGTATGTAGATTTACATTATTGAATTTGGTTTGCTAAGATTTCTTTCGCATGTTTGCGTCTCTGTTCATGGGAGGTATTTGTCTGTAGTTTCTTCTTCTTGCCACAGCTGTCTCTAGTTTGGGTAGGTGTTGGTGCTGGTTCCAAGGCCCAGTTCCGTTGTGGTACAGACTGAACTAGGAGGCTCTTTGTGCTTTTATTGTCTCTGTGCTCCAGAGAATATTCTGAGAGGACAGGATGTATTATCTCCTTCCCTAACATTTGGTGACATTTATGAGCAAAACCATCTGGGATAGAAGCTTTGTTTGTGGGAAAGTTTGGGTTACAAATTAAATTTCATTTTAAAGATGCAGATGTTATTTCCATTCAGCTTTTTTATGTCTTCTTCATTAAACTCTCATAGGTAAGAATTTGTCCCTCTCATCTGGGCCACAGAATATATTGGCATAAATTTGTTGGTGATATTCTTTCATTATGCTTCTAACGGCTACGGAACCTCTGATGACGCCATGTCTCTCAATCCCGATATTGGTTATTATTCTCCTTGTCTCAATTTTTCTGACCAGTTTGGCTAAAGTTCTATGGCGTTTACTCACTTTTTCAAAGAAGCAGCTCTGAGGTTCATTGATAATTTCTATCGTTTTTGTGTTTTCTATTTTACTGATGCAGTAGAGCCTCCCAGGAGGGTAGATCACTCACCCCCATTTTTGGTTTTCAGACATTCCCCGGAAGGTCCCCTGTCACTAAGGTAAATGGTGACCCAGCAAATTTCCGGCAGCAGGCTGGGCGTTGGGGAAGGAGCCCGACACAGCTCCTCCTTCCCCATGAGCTCACCTACTCAGTTCTCTCCAACACTTGCAAAATGAAAGTCAGTCCCAGGCATCAGTATT
>PVKM010049896.1:0-10848 GCA_004027735.1 Carollia perspicillata
CCAGTCAAAATCCAAGACTTACTGAGTTCAGCTGCCCATGGCCTGGGTCCTTTCCAATGAACTGCTCTTTTTCTGATAATTTCATTTTTCAGTAAATTGCATTTGAGAAATATGAAATAGCACAAAGAAGCCACATGTTAAGATAATCTAATACACACGTACCCAGAACAGGCCAAGACAAAGAGGGAGCCTGATGCACGAGAAGTCCCTTGGCGACTGGATTTTGCAAATGTAACAAACACTCTGACCTGGTTCTCCTTGCTGAAGCATCCATTATTCGCTGGCAGCTCCTTCGCAGTGAAAGGAGGGCCGAGAAGCAGGTGGCGTGCTGGCAAGACCTCGGGCTTTGGAATCGGTGGTGATTTTGAATTTTTACTCTGCCATCGGTCAGCTGCGTGGTTCGGGCAAGATTGTGTTTGTCTGTCGGCTTCCATATCCGAGCCTGTTTCCCGTATACAAGCTGCAAAGGCCCTCTACTGTGCTGTGAGCAGCTATTCAACACCCTTCTTCAGCAGTGCTCCTACCACCTCCGTGGGGCCCTGCCAGGGCCGTCTGGCCATCGTGGGCCCGTTTCTTCCCCACCCTGAAACGCTGCCCTCGCTGAGCCAGGATGGGCCTTTGACCTCGTCACTTTGATGACGGGAAAGTGTGAAAATATAGCCACCTGCTCTGAGCAGGTCCGTGGACACCAGGGAAGGAAACCTCCTTTAATTTTGGCTCGTGAGTCATGAGGACATGGGGCTCCAGTCACGATGTTTCTTCCCCTGGAAACAAGCTGTCTAATGACGACGCCAACTCCGAGAGTGCATGGCAGAGACACTGAAAGGGACATCTGAGTTTCTGAACCCAGCCTTGTCCTGCACCATTAGCACTTCACACAAAGCAGTGTCCTTCGTGAGTCACAGGTGGATTCCGCCACATGCAGCAGCCAGAGTCCCCATGAAAACCCCCGGCTTTCAGGGCTGTGTTGGGGTCAGAGGTCTAACATCTGACGCTCCAAGGCACCGAGCAATCATTCTGAAAACAGCAGGTCCTTGTGTCGCTTCTTCGGAGAGTGAAGCCGCACGCTGCCTCCATTGGTGTGCCTCGGACTGGGCTTGAAGCTTCCTCTGTTTGTGGCCTTGGTTCGTCCCCAAGGCCCATTGAAATGGGTATGTTTTAGCAGACTATGCACACATGGAGATGCATGTTTAGTTTTCACATTTAAATGTACTTAACCGCACTTAAAAATATTGGGGTGTTCAAATTTTTATTCATATCCTGTTACACTCATAAAAAGCACTCCTATAAATAGAAGCAGGAGGGTTATGAACTTAGTAAGAGCTCTGATAAGGCTCTATTTTGTGATGGTCTCAACCCTCTGTGATGAGCAAGAGGAAGAGCTAGCATTTTAAAAATAGCATAAAAATAAATAAATAGTATAGCAGTACGAAAATCTGCTAATTTCCTTCCTCCAGCTACGGCCTCCCCCAACAATCCTCCAGGACCCAGAACTCTGAAAACCCTGACCTTCCTCTCCATGCTCCTGCACAAATGCCTTCAGTGGCTGACCCCTGCCCACAGGGTAAAAACAAGGCTTCTTACTTCTGCATAAATGGTCCTTTACGATCCTTCATGGCCAGGTCCCCCATGGACGCTTCAGTCCTCTTCCCACCGAAGGGTAAAGTGCCGGCGTGCTGTGAGCACGCTCTCTCCCCGCTGACTTCCCGCGTGCTATTTCTTCTCTGGGAGGTTCACTGTCCTCCACCGTCTGCCTGGCAAAGCTCCAGGCCTCGCTGGGCTCAGAACAGTCACACCTTCCTCCCCGGCATCTTTCCTGCTCATCTCCCCTCACTGAGCCAGGTTGGGCAGCCCCCCTGGACTTCCTGGAGCCCCCTGCACACACATCTGTCAGAGTTCATTTTGCTTTTTCCTCTAAGTGCTTGTCTCTGCATCCACAGACCCCACAAGCCTGTGGACCGCAGCTGGCATTCGGCACGGCTCAGAGGAACGTGGTTGAGGAATGGGTGCTCACGTCCGTGGGGAAAATGGGGCGATAAGGTCATAATGGGTAGGAAAGTCCCCAGTGTCAAATTCTCCATCCAGACTCAAGTGGTTCTCATGGAGAGAGGCCACGTTGACATTCCACATGAGAGTGTCAGCAGCCGAGGGCCGTGCCACTCAAAGGGCTTGTCCTCCAACTGATCACTACAGGGCTGTGATAGGAGTGTGTTTGCACTAGCCTCTGGCAGTGCACTGCCCCCTCCACGGACACAGCCCACCTATGACAACCCGTCACGTGGAGCCAGCCAGTGCTCCATGACAGTGAATGCCCCCAGGCACAGGCCCCTTATCTCCCTGTGGAGGGGAAGCACGGCCGTTTGGGCCAGTGCAGGTCCTCCAACCACACTTCTAGAGCCCGCTGGCTGAGCCTGGTTGGCCAGGCAGGATCTCGGGAGGAGTCCCTTTCATCTGCTGTGACCCCTGGACATAACACACAAGACCATTATTTGCTTCCTTATTTCTCCTGGTGGCCCCAATTAATATCTACCCACAGGCCCAAAAAAGTAAAAATAAATAAACACATCAATAAAGAAAGAGGGACCATGACTACAAATAAAAGGAACAACTAAAAGTTTCCGCCAGCTCTGTCCCCCTCCCCTTGTCTTTATGACCTTGATTGCATCACACCCTCTCCTTTTTACATTCAAAGGGCTGGTTAATCCCTGTCCTGTGTTCTTTCTTGGCATTTGAGAAGATTAAATGTGATAATGGTTAGAAAGTGCTTGGAGAACTGCAAATTGATGTACAAATGGAAGGGATTAAGGGATTAGCTTCAATCCGGTAAAGATGGATTTTCTCTTCTATAGAACAGCCTGCTAAATGCTAAATGTCCAAGTCCCCAGTGTGGCGGGCATGTGCACAGTGCACTGGCCCCGAGCATGAGCCTCAGTCCTCCTCTTTTTCCCTGAGTGATTTTCCCAAACTTCCTCCCACACCCGCTTTCTGCGACACGGCCAGATCTTCATCCACATGAATTCAGGGAGACGCGGTGCGGTGCTGTGTATTGTGTATGCATTTTTCAAAGGTTAGTTATTATCCAACTCTTTAAAATTCGGTATTACCAATATCCTCCCCCACTTGCACACTCCCTCTCAGAGGAAAAAAAGGGCTGTGATTCTGACCCTTCCACACAACGGTGGTCGTGAGATGGCTTTCCCACTCACTAGTCCTGTGACCTCCAACCAGTCACCTGAGCTGGTCTAAGGCCACCTGGATGAGGAGGGTGAGTCTCGTGCAGTGCCCAGTGCTTCTGCAGACAGTCGGAGATAACTGTGAAATAGCTTATGTCCCGCAAGAGTCCCCTGGCGTGTCTCTGCCCTCCTGTAAGTGAGCCCCCCACCCCGAGCTCCAGGGCTGCGTCTGTTCACATCAGATCCCGCCCCTGGCTCCGCCCTACCACGTAGCACTCTTACCTATGAATGATGGAAACAATACATGTACCTGTATATCAATGTACACATATTTTGTGCTTGTTCTTATGTTTCCAGTGTGTTTTTTTATATTATGGATAAAAATATATTGCTTTATAATAAACACTTCTATCCATTTCTTTCTGTATAAATACACACTCAATACACAATTTAGAGATTATTCTCATCGACTCCCATATAGAGCTTTGACTTTTTATAGCAAAGTGTGCATTAGCTACAAAAAAGAAAAGCAAGAACAATGCCATTTCATTCTCCTCTGTTTTCAATTTAACTCCCGTGCAGGAGACGTGAATTGATTGGAAGGCAGATCCTGAGAAAACTCATTTTGGGGGACTCTGTATTCTGTCGCCACATTTGGGCTGGGCAGGATGAGAAGGCTGGAGGTGGAAGATGATGTGGGAGGAGGAAAAATATTTGAAGGCAGCAGATAGGAAATCAACCAAATGAAAAGGCACATTAGTCATGGCCTGAGCGTTCTAGGCAGTTGTCAGCCCGGAAAATTACTTCTTTTTTTTTTTTTTCTTGAGAACCCAGGGAGGGTAATTAAACTCCTCCCACTACAGTTACATAGCATTTTACAGAGGCCACTGTGATGTTTTTACATTCAAGGAGAGCCACCGTTGTTGAATTTTGTCATTTTCATGGGTTTACAAAATAGCCATTAGGGACAAAAATTATTAAAGATCTAAGTAGATTGTTTATAAATTCGGGATGGTTAAGACAATGCCTCCATATTTTAAAGTCTAACATTTGAGAACATATACCCTTGAAAACTAGCATTTCGTTTAATGCCAGGCTCAACTAATGCATACTATACATAAATAAACTCTTAGTAGTAAAATTATATAGATTCTGCCTTTGTCAGCCTAAGGGTCCTAGTGAGGAGAAATTGGTGAATAGTGAGACCCACATTTAGGAGAATCTTACATATTACTTTTAAATAACTAAGCTTTGCCCTAAAATTTATTAAAGTCTATTTAGTTGAGCACGTATTACATGAAATTTGTGTATATATGTGGACAATATTAATATTCAATATATGCTCAAGTGGTATGTGGAAGGTACTTAAATATTTGTTGAATGCATCCCTAAATCGCAAGTTTGCTGATATTTTATTAAGCAGAATACAGTTTATCCTCAGCCTGGTTTCAGTGTTTACTTTTAACTCATCTTTTAACGTGAGAACGGAAGGAAAGGACAACCAGCTGTGAGTGACCCGGGCTGCTGGCCAGGGCTGCGGAGCCGAGCTGGGGGAGCGTTCTGCATGGCGCGCTGCAGGCCCTTCCAGCAGGGGTGCGGGGCAATGTCTGGGTTTGATTCAGAGGGGCAGGGCCAAGTTTCACCCCTCCTCCAATCACATGGCGTCGGCCAGGTCACAAGATTTCTCTAGCCTTTATTTTCTCACATGTGTAATGAGTACAACCAGGCCCTAAAACAGTTGTGAGGATGACAACGAGAATCATTTTCAAAGTGCTTTGTCTTGTTCTATATACACGACCGAACCCATTGATCTAAAGTGCCAATGACCCTAACGCCAAAATAGCCTCAAAACGCCAGTAAGTACTTTATACGAAGACCACATGGCATCCTTGCAGACCCTCTGACAGATGGGCATTTTCCTCCCACACCCAAGGGAGGAAACTAGAGGCTGGAAGAGTCGTCACCCATCCACACCTGAGTAACAGCAAAGGGGCGCAGGGAAGACCTGCACGAGTGTCTCTGGGACCTCGGGGCACTTAGCTTTTCGCCATCGATTTTCTCCATGTCCCCCACCTCCTTCTTTCCTGGGGGGCGATATAACTGTCATTTTACGGTCAGAGGCCCTCCCTGAAGGACACAGACAGCTGTCCACATGTCAGATGCCCGAGCTGAGAGTGTGCCCGCCCCGGAGGGCGTGTCTCCCCTCCCCAAGCCTGCCCCCCACCCCCACCCGCTGCCTCACCACAGGAGGCTTGGCCCAGAGTGAGAGGACCCCTACGAAGCCTCCAGGACAATCTCCTGCTTTTGTTAGTGTCATGATCAAGGTCGGCGGCTCAGTCACGTCACTTAGTTGTTCTGGGTCAGAACAGCAAATAGCGATAAGAATAGACACAGATATAAAAGGGCACAGGTGTTACACATATATTTAGAAGTCCTGATAATCATTGACAATGTGCAAGATGCCATTCTGCACCTTCTCAGCTAACCAAACTGCTTACCACATGGACAACCTTCGTCACATCTATTTTTAAAAATGCTTTGTCATCCTTTCCCTATTGGAACTTGGGGTTGGCACAGCCAATTAGGCACAGTTTTAATTTAATGGCATAAATTAGAAGCAGAATTACATAAGTTTTATGTTTTTTCCTACTGTGCAGTTGCTTCCAGACCTAATAATTAAGATGCGGAAATGGGCCACCAGAGGCTGGTGTTGGAAGGCCCCATCTGCTCCAGCCCCTCTTACCTGGGGCTAGGCTCTCTCTCGAGGGGCTCCGGGAGGCAGACTCAAGATTAGCAGGCGGTATTAAATTCTTAAGTCAGGAAAGTTCTGAGTAAGATTGTGACCCAGTGTAGTGAATTTACACTGTCTTCCACGTGTCAGCCCTCAAGTTTTAATAGCACTCTGCTGCTGGGAGCATGGTCAAGTACTAAGTGCGTGTGAGTGTTCTCACAGGGCATCCTGGGAAATTCCACCTGCCGCTCTGTGTGGGGCCTCCTTGACTTGCTCCGCAAAGAGAAGGCAGGAGCAATTACAATCAATATCCAAATCAGAGAAGTAGGCTTAGTGTTTAGAATCTGATGCAGCCATGAATGTCATACCGCAGAATATTCGGTCATATTTACATCATTGGCTAAATTGTTTTCACCCTGTATCACTTGCATAGATTGCATTTGAAAACTACGTAAATGGAAGAGGCAGAAAACAGGTACTTAAACACTAGGAAGCTACCGGTGGCTATCACTGAGCGGCCCTTCCTGCAGATGCAGATGGCCAGTCCCTATTGGAAAAGGGACTCGGACAGTCAGTTCACCTTCCTTGTCTGCTGGATGAAGCTGTCCTTGGCTAGTCGCACCGGGATGTCTGGAGTGCGCAGGTGCTGGGTGGGAGGCACACATCCTCCCTGGGCTCCCCGTGTGTGCTGAGTCTACTCCTGGATTCCTACTGGGAACGCAGTGCCCTGGAATGACGTTCAACCTGAAGCACAGACGGGGTCCTCAGGCTGGCGCTCAATGGTCCTACAGTGTTCTCTCCGAACTGTGTTCTCAGCGGTGTGTCGGGAGACAAGCTAAACATTCTACTGAGTCTGAATCTTCTAGGTGGTGTGGCATGACTCGATCAGAGGGTCTTGATGTCATGGGCCCACTCCTCTAGATTCCTTTACGTCAAGCGGGTTCCCTGGACTCACGTGGTATGGCATGGCACCGTTTAACAATGGATAAAACACTCCAAACCCCACGGGACAGTGGTGCTGGCTGTGGCCCCAGGATGAGGAAAAGCGAACCCACGCCTGGAGCATGTGTCTATTTCCGTGAGAACAAACTGCAGTTGTTTTCAGGACAGAAGGGGCCTGGCATGTCCAGTTGTCACCAAGAGGCTTAGGATCTGTCCAAGAAATCGTGTCCCACTGAGAGGTCAGTGCTGGTTCCTGGTGCTGGGGGTCTGACATTTGGCAGCAGGAGGAGGTGGACCTCAGTGAGTGAGGCGCTGCTATTGGGCTCCTGCATGTCATCCGCTCTGGCCCTGTGGACACTCTGTCATGTGCCCTCTGTGGCGGCATCTGGGTAGCCAGTGGCAGAGGTGAACTGGCATCAGCTGTCTGGCACCTCAAGCACACTAAGTGCTCTCTGATGAACAGATAGGGGTCACTAAGAACATCACACTTCACTGCTACTCCCATACATCCTGCCCATACCTCCTGATCAATGTCCCAATCTTTCCCCGCAAGACCCCTGAGCAGCCAGCCAGACCATTTACCACTGTTCACGACTCCCTCTTTATTCTCATTTGGGGATACTACTCTTCCCACCCAAGCAGGGTGACCACATGCCTTGTCTGGAGCTCTGCCCCGGAGGCTTCCCCCGCCAGTTCTTGGTCTCGAAGACCATCTCCCACTGTGGCTGCTGGGGTGCAGCCCTTCACCCAGCCTGTGTTTCTGCGACAAGCCTGCTGTCTGCAAGCCAAGCCCGGCTGCTCCTCCGAGGTCAGCTGTTCGTCCCGATCCCCACGTGACCACAGGAGATACCCCAGCTACTCCACGTCTCCCTGTACACCGGTGTGACAGTGTTGTTTCCAGCGTGTAAAACAAAATTGCCGAATTGAACTTGATGAATGTTTGCTGATATATGATCCAAAGTTATTCCAACTTCTACCCTCCTTTGGAGACTGTCAAAGCCTCTGTTTCCCTACAACAAAGTCAATACTTTAGATTACTCGATTAAGACATTTCTCAGTTCGGAAGTGATGTAACCATGTTGTTTCAATTTACATTGCTTTAATTATTAGTGAGATCAGAAATCTCTATTTTTAGAGTATTCTAGTTTTTTATTTGTGAAATGCTTCTTCATCTCTTCCTATGTCCCAGTGAGCTGTTAATTTTTGCTAGTATTAATTTGTATGATTTCTTAATATATTCTATACTGACATTTATATAGTATAAAATAGTATATATATATATTCCCAGATTGTAAATTATCTTTTTTAAATTTCTGTCACACATAATTGTTTAATTTTAATGTATTCAACTTTATCATCAACTTTATCAAAACTAGATTTTATTTTTATTTACTGGTAACTAAATACTGGTAACTAAAAGGCAGTTTTTTTGTATTTAAAATTGTTTCAAGTGTTTATTCTACTTTGGTCTTTGGCCACTTGATCTATATGTATGCATATATAAATATATAAATATATATGATAAATATGTATATATTTTCACCTGTATGTGATATATGTATGAGTTTAATGTCAGATAATGATGTAGTCTATTTTTACATGTATAGATGACCAAATGTCCCATCATCATTTTAATGTCACCTTAGTATCTATCTATCTATCTATATATATATATATACAAAAGACATACTTTTCTCTGAGTTCCTTACTATATGTCTTATTTTGTTTCTTTGGTTTATTTTTTCTATCTGTACGCCGATGCCATGGTGTTTTTTTATTTCTATAGCATTTCCTTCTCTACCAATTTATCTCACAGTTTGATGGAGCTGTTCTTAGATCTGCACCTTCCTACAGAAATGTAAGCGGTTACATAAAAACCACACTGGTTTTGATTGAGGACTAATTTGAGGTGGTCCTGACATCTTTGCAATGTTGAATGTCTTCTTTCAAAGTATGAAACATGTTTCAATAATTTAGACCATTTTGGGACTACTCTGCTCACAATTTATGTTAACTGGTCATTCCTAGAACTTAGAACAGTGCTGCTATTTTATTGTGACCCTCTGTCTCGGAACCTCGATCTTCTCGATGCTCATGGCTTGCAGGTTGTCACTTTTCTGTGCATTGTCACAGCGTCAGTCGATCATCGTAGGGCCACTCCGATGTCTCCCCCTGCAGCCCCTGCACTGCCCCTCCCTTTTCTGGTCTGGCAGTGCCGACAAGCATTTCCTTCACGAGTCAGTCTCGTGGGCCATTCTGGACTCAAAAGAGAAACTCTTAACATTCTGAATAACACACTATTCATGTAAGTAATTTTTATTTTGACATGGCTTCCATTCCAATACATTCATTAAAGTGGTACACTTTCACTTTTAAAGCAGTGTCTATATATCCACTCAACAAGAAATATCGTGAAGTTTCTACGATGAGTCTCTTCAACCCATGACTTATTAGGAGTTTCATTTTTAAACTTCTAAATGTTTGCATGTTTGAGCTTCCTTTTATCTCAGTTTCTAATGTTTTTTCATTGTGGTACAAGACTGTGGTTTTTATGATATCGGCCCTAATTTATATTGATTGAGGCTTATTTTATGGATTATCATGTGATCAATTATTATAATTTTTCATACCAGTGCAAAAAAAATGTACATACTTTACTTGTTTGGTGCAGAATTTGATAAGGTTTCATTAAGTTAAGCTTATTACATGTTTTCTTATCTTCTAGACGAGGGGATAGCAAACTATGGCCCTACTGGCCAAAACCAGTCTAATCAGGGCTTTGGTTTGTTTTGCGTGACATCTGTGTTAAGAATGGTTTTTACATCTTTAAGGGATTACGTGGAAGAAATGGAGAGAGAGAATGAAAGCATGTATAACAGAGACTAAATGTGACCTGCAAAAAATTTACGGAAATGTTTTTACAGAAAACGATGATCAACTTCTTTTCTATGGCTTCAGTACTTTTTGTTTGATTTGTTTTGATTTATAATTTTCTTAAAGAGATGGGTTAAAGTCTTGCACTGGGGATTCTCTATCCAATCTAACGTCATTTTTGCTTTTCCTTTTCAAGTCTGTGTTTTTAAGTGCACACAGGTCCGGGATTATAGTGCCCTTCTTGTACCTTATTTATTTTCTCATTTCAAAGGTCACCTTATCCATATTAATGCTTTCTGCATTCAGTTCATCAGCATCTGCCTTGCCAATGTTAGAGAAACCTGGTGTCCAGATCTTGCTATCAGAGATAATATTCCATAAGGGATATTTTCATTGTGGGGTGTTGACGGGGAACCTTAGATACTGGAAATGTAGCCTCGGAAGAACTTTGGGTTTTCATGGCCCAGGTTCCCCAGGAGTCTTCCAGGACTGAGACTTCTCACTGATTGGGCGAGGGGTCACTGAGCAATGCAGATAGGACTGCAACCCGCACACCACGTAGGCCAGGGCATGTAACACTTCCTCATGAGTGAGCTCCCTTGTTTCGCCCCAGCCAGAGCTCAGGCTAGAGACAAACCCCATTCCCTCTTTCCCCGGCTGGTGAACAATGGTTCTCGGGTCCCTCCTGCCCTTCGACATTTGGGTTTCCCAGGCCCTGGGTTTACTTGCCTAGGGGACATGCTTTAAAATTACCAGATTCTCTGGTCAATAACAAATGTGTCCTTCCATGGGGCTGGCAGTCCTGCATCTGAAGGACTTGCATCTCCGGTGTGTCTCTGAGCCCAGAGACCCGCTCTCGAGTGGACAGCGCTGGTTTCTGGCACGGGGGGCATTCCCCTTTCCCTTTTGGAATTAGTGTTCACTTATGCATTTACCTTTCTTAAAGAATTTACTTTATCCGTTCTTTCTGAGCAAGATGCAAGAGAGGCACTCACGTCACAGCGTTAAGTCACTGCACCGTAGGTCGGAATGTGAGTCCAGCAGTCTCGATTCCTCGCCCCAGCAGCCCTGTGTGCCACTAGAATTTTATCTGCACATTTGCTATTGGGACACTTGGGTTTAGGGACA